>PVHP010023955.1:0-26900 GCA_004024765.1 Zapus hudsonius | reverse complement strand
GCGCACCAGGGCCACCACCTTGTGGGTCTGGCTTATGTGGGTCCTGGGGAATTGAACTCGAGGCCTTGGGCACTGGAGGTAAGTGCCTTAACCGCTGAGCCATCTCTCCAGCCCTATCTATTTTTTAAAATATTTTATTTATTCATTTTCAAGGAGAGAGAGAGAAAGAGAGAACATCAGGGCCACCACCTTGTGGGTCTGCCCTATGTGGGACCTGGGGAATTGAACCCGGGGCCTTAGGCACTGGAGGCAAGTGCCTTAACCGCTGAGCCATCTCTCCAGCCCAGCTTATTATCTATTGACGTATACATACACATATATCATCACTATGCAACCCAAACTTGCCTGCACCTCACTCTGTAACCCAGGCTGCCCTCGAACACACCCTCCTGGTTCAGTCTCCTGCGCTGGGATTATAGGCGAGACCCATAGTGCCTGGCTCTTGCCTTCTTTGTGTTGCTGTATGTATCTCTAAACAATGCATTGTTTACTCTATCCTGGTTTTGAAGTTTTCATAAACATGACTTCCCTTTTGTTTGTTTTTATGGTTTTTCAAGGTAGAGTCCCTCTCTAACCCAGGCTGACCTGGAAATCGCTATGTAGTCTCAGGGTGGCCTTGAACTCATGGTGATCCTCCCATCCTTGCCTTCTGAGTGCTGAGATAAAAGGTGTGTGCCACCATACCTGGCTCATTTATTCTTATGTCTCTATGATTGTAGCTTCCCCCCAAATATTATTGTATTTATTTATTTGAAAGAGAGAGACTGTGTGTGCGTGCGTGTGTGTGCGCGCGCGCGCGCGCGTGCGTGTGCGCGTGCGTGCTTGCTTGCTTGCTTGTGTGCTTGCCAAGGTGCCTCCTGCCACAGCAAACTAATTCTATCCACATGTGCCACTTTGTACTTCTAGCATTATGTGGGTACTGGGGAATAGAACCTGGGCCATTAGGCTTTGCAGGCAAGTGCCTTTAACTGCTGAGCACATCTCTCCAGCTCTAATTGTAGCTTTTTATATGTATTCTTTAAAAACTTTAAAAATATGTATTTATTTATTTGCAAGGATAGAGGGAGAGAGAGAATGAAATAGGTGTGCCAGGGCCTCTTACCATTGCAAATGAACTCCACCCAAATGTATGCACCACTTTGTGCATCTGGTTTTCTATGGGTACTAGGGAATCAAACCCAGGCCTGCCGGCTAGGCAAGGCAAGTACCTTTAAGTGCTGAGCCATCTCCCCAGCCCTAAATTTTATATATTTACTTATTTTGTTCTATTTTGTTTTGTTTTTCAAGGTAGGGTCTTACTCTAGCCTAGGCTGGCCTCAAACTCATGCAGTCCTCCTGCCTCTACCTCCGCCCACCTCCAGGGCTAGGATCACAGGTGTCTGCCACCACACCTGGCCTTTTAGTAGTAGCGCAGCTGGCCTTGGCTCTGAATGTAGTGCTCATTCTGTTCATGCCTTTTGTTTCATCCGACATGGATTGGCAGAGGGGGAAAGGAAGAGCGGAGGCTAGAGGCGGCCTCACCCTCGCCCAACCTGGCCAAAAGCTCTGTGAGCTCACCACCACACCCACCTGAGAGAAGTTTTAAAAATTGTTCAAATATTTGTGTCTTAAGAGTTTTTAGCCGCGTGTGGTGGCGCACGCCTTTAATCCCAGCACTCGGGAGGCAGAGGTAGGAGGATTGCGTGAGTTCAAGGCCAACCTGAGACTACATAGTGAATTCCAGGTCAGCCTGGGCTAGAGGGAGACTCTACCTCGAACAACCAAAATAAATAAAAAATAAATAAAAGAGTTTTTACTGTTTAAGTTGTAATTTTAGAAGGAAAAAAGAGAGGTATCAAAGATACATATATAAAGATACGTTTAGGTATATATAAAAAGATAAGATTCATCAGTTTATCTTACTGTATTTATTTGCAAACAGACATATAGAATGTGTGTGTGTGTGTGTGTGTGGTGGAGTGTGTATGGGTGTGCCAGGGCCTCTAGCCACTGCACATGAACTCCAGATGCATGTGCCACTTTGTACATCTGGCTTTACATGGGCATTGGAGAATCAAATTTGGATTGTTAGGTATTGCAGGCAAGCACCTTAACTGCTGAGCCATCTCTCCAGCCCTAGAATTCTTTTTTTTTAAAATATTTTATTTATTCATTTTCAAGGGGAGAGAGAGAGAGAGAGAGAGAGAACCAGGGCCACCACCTTGTGGGTCTGGCTTATATGGGTACTGGGGAATTGAACCCGGGGCCTAAGGCACTGCAAGCAAGTGTCTTAACCACTGAGCCATCTCTCCCACCCTCCAGCCCTAGATTTCAATAATTAAATATATGGTATTGTTAAAATACCTCTGAAAAAGCTAATACACTCAGTCTATTTTTAAGAGAGGATTCCATTTGCTGCTGTCACCTAACAACTTCTGACAACTCCAAAAATAAAAGAAACGATCTTGAAATATGTACGGTAATGGGTCTTATTATAAAGTACCTCTGGATTTTTCAGTAGCATTGCCATTAACATGTCAACTGAACAAAAAATCATTATGGTATTTTCTTGCATACATCTAGCTTTGATCACATTCATCCTCTGCAATACTCATCAATCCTATCTTAAAGGTGTGTGTTGTTCTTTAGATGGCAGAAAATAATTTTTGGTTGAAGAAGATAGAAATCAGTGTTTCAGAAGCAGAAAAGCGAACTGGAAGAAATGCTATGAACATGCAGGAAGCATACACTGCTTACCTCATTGAAACAAGGTGGGTATTGTCCGTAATTATTATTACTTTTGAGGTAGGGTATCCATCGCTCCAGCCTAGGCTGACCTGGAACTCACTCTGTAGTCCCAGGCTGACCTCGAAATCACAGTGATCCTCCTACCTCAGCTTTCCAAGTGCTGGGATCAAAGGCAGGCCCTGGGCTAGGGAAAGTCACTTTTTAAATTCCTCTGGTTTTGTGAGTACAATCCTGTGCAGAGAAAATCAGCTGTTAAGTAAGTAGAGTAGATAGGAACGCTTCAGTGGCTTGAGAGGCAAGATGCCATTCTTTAATTCTTCTGACTTGTACACAGGGCTGACGGAACTGTTGCTTGCTTCTATGAAAGGGTTAAATTAAAGGCAAAGCCAGCAAAGTGCCGTTCAGTACTTGTTGAATGAGTGCATGGCATAGTTTTAGGGCCCAGTGAAAGTGTTAACTGTGTTTTGTCCATTTCTGTCTTAAGTAACATTAATTAATTTATTTATTTATGGGTGTTTCCAGATTAGGGTTTCTCTCTAGCCCAGGCTAACCTGGACTTCACTGTGTAGTCTCAGGGTGGCCTTGAACTCATGTCGATTCCCCCAACCTCTGCCTCCCAAGTGCTGGGATTAAAGAAGTGTGTGCCACCATGTCTGGCCGTAAGTGACTTTAAAAAAAAATATTTATTTTGTAAGCAGTGAGAGATGATATGAATGAGAATAGGCGTGTCAGGGCCTCTTGTCACTATAATCGAACTCCAGATGCATGTACCGCTTTGTTCATCTGGCTTTACCTGGGTGCTAGGGAATTGAACCTGGGTCTTTAGGCTTTGCAGGCAAGCGCCTTAACTGCTGAGCCATCTCCCCAGCCTTAAACGTTTCTAATACAATTCTTTCTCATGAGTTACATTGGCTTTTCTATAACAGGAAGGACATTACTTAGATGAGAGCTTTGACATCAGATAGACCTACCTGAGGGTTTGACTAGGATTTAGAATTATAGATGAATGGAGTTACTTTATTTTTTTATTTAAAAATTTATTTATTTACTTGCAAGTAGAGAAAGATAGAGAGGTGCCGGGCGTGGTGGCACACGCCTTTAATGCCAGCACTCGGGAGGCAGAGGTAGGAGGATTGCCGTGAGCTTAAGGCCACCCTGAGACTCCATAGTGAATTCCAGGTCAGCCTGGACTAGAGCGAGACCCTACGTCGAAAAACCAAAAAAAAGAAAGATAGAGAGGAGAGAGACAGAATGGGCACACCAGGACCTCCAGCCTCTGCAAACAAAATCCAGATGTATGTGCCACTTTGTGCATCTGGCCTGTGTGGGTACCGGGGAATTGAATGCAGGCCATTAGACTTTGCAGGCAAGCGCCTTAACCGCTGAGCCTTCTCTATTATTTTTCAAAAGTAATCGAAATGCTTTCTGGTTCCTTTTCAGGTCAGTTGAACACGCCGACGGTCAGAGCGTCCTCACAGACTCTCTGTGGAGGCGCTATAGCGAGTTTGAGTTGCTCAGAAACTACCTGTTAGTTTCCTACCCTCACGTCGTCGTGCCGCCTCTTCCAGAAAAACGGGTAAGAAGAGAAACAAGTGCTTCCGAAGTGCTGGCGTTGAGGCCGTGCTCAGTGGTCGTTTTGCTTACCTAGGCAGAATTTGTGTGGCATAAGCTCTCTGCTGACAACATGGACCCCGACTTCGTGGAGAGACGACGGATCGGTTTGGAGAACTTTCTCTTGAGGGTTGCTTCACATCCCGTCCTCTGTAGAGACAAAATCTTCTGCTTGTTTCTAACACAGGTATTTTTGTTTTATTGGCCTTTAAAAAATATTGAATTAGCTTTTGTTCTGACATGTGCCTGTGTGCAGTGTTTGGTGCGTGTGTGGTAGAGGCACCTGTCTGCACACCCAGGTGTGGGTGCCGTCTTCTGTTTCCTTGCGATGCAGTCTTTCCCGGACTCCGTGGCTCGCCCTGTTCTTGAGCCCCAGTGACTCTCAGGTCTCTGCTCCCCACAGGCAGGGCTACAGATGTGAGTGGCCATGCCCAGCTGTTTGTGTGAGTGCTGGGGAATTGGACTCGGCCCTGCTGCTTGTGTGGGAAGCCCTCTCACCATTAAGTTCTCTATCCTCGGCCAAGAGTTTATGCCTAGAGACACTAAAACTCTTTAATCTACTAATGTCACTAATACTAATACTTAAAAATTCATCTTCAGTGTTTTGAAATCGGGTCTCTCAAATATTTTTGGATTCTGCATTAGAAGAGCGTTTTTAAAGCTTCTTTCTCCCTTTTCCTGTGTTTTCAGAACAGATATGTATTCAATTCAGACAATGTGGAATGTTTCATGTGGGTTGCTTGGCTTTGCAGTGGTGATCTTAAAGGAACTTTAATTTTCAGGAAGGAGACTGGAAGGAGACTGTGAATGGGACCGGCTTCCAGCTGAAGGTGAGCACATTATATGAAGCAGCTTGCCAGGGATCTTACCATCCCAGCAGGTCCAGCTGCTGAGCCATCGCTCCAGCCCAGGTAGATCTTATGCTTAGGATCATTATTTATCTCCTGGTGCTAGGGATTGAGCCAGGGCTTGGAATCTACCACTGAGGTGATGATTTTAGAAAAATACCCAAAATGAAAACAATTTTTATTATACTCTAAAGCAGGAAGTTTCTTATCTAAACATGACCACAATCATCTATACTTGCTCTGTGTCAGGCACTGTATTACATTGTGTTTTGTTTTGTTGAGGTTGGTCAGTACTCTCTTTTTTATTTTATTTTTAAAATTACTGATATAGGGGCTGGAGAATGGCTCAGTGGTTAAGGCACTTACTTGCCTGCAAACCAGAAGGACCCAAGTTTGATTCTCCAGTTCCTCTGTAAAGCCAGGTGCACAAGGTGGTGCATGTGTCTGGAGTGTGTTTGCAGTGGCTGGAGGCCCTGGTGTGCCTATTCTCTCTCTAGCTGCCTTTTTATTTTCTCAAATACATAAAAGCAGAATATTTAAAATTTATTTATTTGTAAGCAGAGAGACATCATTTCGTTACAAGAACCGCCTCTCTGCAGCAGTTGATTTCGATTGTCTGTGCAGATAGATCATTGCAGATCCTCTGAGTTACAGGCGTTCACAGAGGTGCACGTACTAGTCCATTGATACTTGCAGCTTTGCTCTGCAGTCAGTGAGGGCCAGGCTTTCAGTCTACTTTCTAACGGGTTTGTGCAGTGTTCTCAAAAATAGCTTGTGTTTCAATCTTTTGTATGGTTAATGTGTTTGCAACAGTTGATAGGAAGAACACTGTACTGTGCACACTAAGTTTGAAGGGAAAGTGAACTGTTTGAATTTTATATCCTGAAATGCAATTGTATTAAGTGAACAAATTATTTTTTCCAGGCAGACTCAAGGTTAAAAGCGCTTAATGCAACATTCAGAGTGAAAAACCCCGACAAGTAAGGCTTTGCTTTCCTCACGGTGTACAGTGCTGTCTTGAGTGGTGCCTGTCAGTCTAATTTCTAATTTCTGAATGTATGTACTTTATTTGCCAAATATTTTAGATCTTCAGTCTAACGCTCTCCCAACTGAGCTATTTCGGCCCCCCCCCCCTTTTTTTTTTTTTTGGTTTTTCGAGGTAGGGTCTTGCTCTAGTCCAGGCTGACCTGGAATTCACTGTGTAGTCTCAGGGTAGCCTTGAACTCACGGCAATCCTCCTACCTCTGCCTCCTGAGTGCTGGGATTAAAGGCATGCGACACCATGCCTGGCTCCTTTTAAAAAGTTTAAAACTGGGGCTGGAGAGATGGCTCAGTGGTTAAGGCACTTGCCTCCAGTGCCTAAGGACCCCGGTTCAATTCCCCAGGACCCACATAAGCCAGACCCACAAGGTGGTGGCCCTGGTGCTCTCTCTCTCTCTCTCTCTGCTTGAAAATGAATAGATAAAATATTTTTTTTAAAAAGTTTAAAACTTATTTTGAAATTTGGTAACTTAATTAGATTTAAGGTTATGCTTGAAGTTTTAGAAAGTTAGACCACTGCTTTTTCTTTCTTTTTTTTTTTTAAATATTTTATTTATTCATTTTCAAGGAGAGAGAGAGAGCACCAGGGCCACCACCTTGTGGGTCTGGCTTATGTGGGTCCTGGGGAATTGAACGCACGGCCTTAGGCATTGGAAGCAAGTGCCTTAACTGCTGAGCCATCTCTCCAGCCCAGACCACTGCTTTTTCTTATAGAAAGACTTGTTTAATGTTTATCAGAAAAATGAGAAAAGTGATTTTAATTTCATATAGTTTTCCTTATATAACTTCATATGCATAGAATTTAAGAAAATTATGTATTGTATATTTAATAACAGTCTGGATACATATGATAAAGAGAAAGAACTTGATGGATAAATGCATACTTAGTATAGTGATTTCCGGAAGCTGTATCTGTATCGTTAATGTCAGTCTGGTATTGCTAAGAGCATTTCATATTAAGTCGGCACATTCGGACATGACTCCTTAGGAGAAGCTGAGGTACGAAGACCTGGTTTTGTAAGCAAAGTTCAAGACTACAGTTTCTCCTTTTCATCTGAGATGGGTAAAGGTGTGTCAGGATTGGGTTTGCACTCGATAACAGCCAAGCTTGCAGCCCTTTTGTCCCCAATTATTTTCTTTGATGAAGAGATGGCTCAGTGGTTTGATTCCCCAGTACCCTCGTAAAGCCAGGTGCACAAAGTGGCACATGCATCTGGAATTCGTTTGCAGTGGCTGGAGGCCCTGGTATGCCCATATTCTCCCTCTCTGTGTCTGTCTCTCCATACAAATAATGAATAAGTAATAAATGTATATTTAAAATACTGCCTTGAGGGAAGAATAGTGGATATTAAGTGTTGTATCCAGTCTTGATTCTCTTAGCTTGGCCAGCTGCCTCTGTGATTAGGTGGATCATAGTAACTGCATGCAGAAGGTCTGTGAACATAAGGTGGTTAGATTTTGTCTCGGGGTCAGTGGATAACCTTTGCACTAGAAAGAAACCTGCTTCAAAACAGGAATCGGGAGCTGACCGTGGTGACGGATGCCTTTAATCCCAACTCCTGGGGGGCAGAAGTAGGAGGATAGTGAGTTTGAGGCCAGCCTAGGACTACATAGTGAGATCCAGATGAGACTTTGCCTCAGAAAAAACAAAAAGCGGAGGAATTGTGTAGGTTTAGGAAGATGGTCCAAGCAGTGCGGGCGTTAATCAAAGTGCGGGAGTGGACTGAGGTGAGTCAGGCAGTAGGACAACTGCAGGTGAGAAGGGACGCCGCTCGTGCTGCTCCTGGGCACTGGCAGAACAGCCAGAGCAGCGAGTACGCTCGGGCAGACTGGGCTCGCTCTGGAACTCTCTAGAGAGCACGGGCAGAAAAGACAGGTGAAGCTTTGAATATGTGACTAACTACAGATGTCTGCTAATCAGCTGCCTTGTAGACCTGGAGTTTTAGGAGTGAGGTTTGGGCTAGAGGTAGAAGTTTGGAATATGGCCAGCGTGCCAATCCTAATTCTGAAGCTTTACGAAGGATAAGACGCACAGTGAATATATGTCTGTGTACATTAAAAGCTTGCTTGGAAAATGGCTGGGAACGTAGGACTCAGGTCTATAGATGTCCACAGTGTGATCGTAAGGTAACCAGCACCCAGGTCCAGTGGTGAACTCATTATAAATTCAGATCTGGGCTGAAGGAGGGGCGCTCAGTGGTTAAGGCACTTGCCTGCAGAGCCTAACGACTAGAGTTCGATTCCCCAGTATCCATATAAAGCCATATGCACAAAGTGGAGGCCCTGACACACCCTTTCTCTCCTGTCTCTTTCTGCTTGCAAGTAAATAAAAAAATCTTTAAAATAAATAAATGCGATCCATGAATGCCTGTGGAGCTTCTGTATGTATTGCAGGAATCCATCCACACACCTCTTCTACTGACAGACTCCAGAAGTGAGTTTGGTTGGTTATTTTTTTATCTTATTTTATTTATTTATTTAGAGGCAAGGTCTCATTCTGTGGCCCAGGGTGTCCTCAAACTCATAGTGATCCGTGCTTCAGTCTCCAGAGAGTACTGAGGGATTACAGGAATGAACCACCAAACCTGGCTTTCAGTAGGCTTTTAAAAAAAATTATTTATTTTCAATCAGAGAGAGAATGGGTATACCAGGGCCTCTTGCCACTGCAGACAAACTCCAGATGCATGCGCCTGTGCATCTGGCTTTACATGGGCACTGGGAAAACAAACTCGGGTCGTTAGGTTTTTCAGTGGGTGTCTTAACCACTTAGCCATCTCTCTGGCTTTTTTTTTTTTTCTCTCTCTCTCTGGCTTTTTGAACAGACATTTCAGGAATTCTTCACACACTAGTTGGCAAAGGGAATGAATATTGCAGGAGCAACATCAGGGCTGAGAGGGTAAAAGAAATCGGGAGAGCAGCAGGTGTCAAGGGAGCCACTTTGAACACAAGTGGTGGTTCTGTGTATCCTGTCAAGAGCTTGGAGTGAGTCAGCAACATCTGGCTTTGTCAGGAATAGTTCACCACTGTAGTACTGAGGCTACTGGCCTTGAAGGGAAGGGAAGGGAAGAGCTGTTATTACCAGGGAGATGACACTGGAGAAAGCTTTGTTGTCAAAGGGGCAGATGTTTAGTGTGTTAACAGTTGGGCGTGTGGTCAAGGGAGTCTGCATTTAATCCGACAGAGACTTTAGTTAATTGGTATGGTTAGGAGAAGCTCTGAAGTGTAAAGTAGTAGGTGCACTGGAGTAGAAGCTAGGGTGGGAACAGATCCTGGCCACAAGTAGAAATGATGTCCATTTGGCAGAGTGGACATGGGGGTCACTCATCTGCCGGCCGCTGTGTTTCCTGGGAAGCTCAGTTGTTGGAGCGTTACAGTTGGTGTCGTCAGAAGCTTAAGGATTGATGACTGAGAATCAGTAAGATGGATGTTAGATACCACTGTTGAAGTTTCAGCAGAAAGGCTTGCTTTGTTTGTTTTGTTCTGTTTTTTTCTAGGTAGGGTCTCACTCCAGCCCAGGATGACCTGGAACTCACTCTGTAGCTCCAGGCTGGCCTCAAACTCAAAGCGATCCTCCTGCCTGTGCCTGCTGGGATTAAAGGCGTGCACAACTGTGTGTGGCTCTTACCACAGATTTTATCTCCATCTCAGTACCATGATCTTTGGCTAAGAAGTATGTCGTTTATTTTTGGTTTTCAAAAATATTTTTAAGGTATTATATTTGAGCTTTTTTTATTATTATTATATTGGTTGTTAAATGTTCAGAGCCAGGATATGGTTAAGTAGAATCAACTTTCTTATTCTCAGGAACTGCTATTTTGTATATAACACTGACTCCATGTTTTCATGAGAAAAATAATGTTTTTTTTTTCCTGTTTCAGGAGGTTTACTGAACTGAAACACTACAGTGATGAATTACAGTCTGCCATCTCACATCTTCTTCGAGTCAGAGCTGTAAGTTGTTCTGAGCATTGTGACACCTTTAATCATAGTGTTTTTAAGTAATAGTAGAATTTATGATGAGTAACTGACTTAATGTGTGTGTGTGTGTGTGTGTACAGGCTCATCAGGGACTCTTGTGGCAAACCGATGCCAGAGACATGTTCCACTCTTTGCATCTGGCTGTACATGGGTATTGGGGAATTGAACCTAGGCCAACAGGCTTTGCAAGCAAGTTCTTTTAACCACCAAGCTATCTCCCCAACCCTGAGTAACTAATTTTTATATTAAAATTTAGTATCCAAGCTGCCTTTCATTGCTGTTATTGTTTGTTTTTTGGTTTTTTTGTGATTTATGATGCTATAGTTATCTTGGTAGTTTAATCAGAAGGCCTTCCATTTCAGAGTAGAATGTAAATAAATATAGGATTTTAGATGACATAATAATACCCTGTGATTTCAGGGGCACATTTTTGTGTGTGAGAGAGACAGACTCTTCTGTACTCAGGCTGTCTTTGAACTCTCCGTGTAGCTCAGGCTGGTCTTGAACTCTGTCTCCCAAGTGCTGGGTTTGCAGGCATGCACTGTCATGCATGGCTTTACTTCAGTTTTTTGAAGCTGTTTGAAATCCTTGATGGCTTTTAGCTGACTCTTCCAATTGCTGGGATTATAGGCATGTACCACGATGCCTGGCACTCTATCTGTGCTCCTGAATTGCAGTAAATACTAAACTCTCTTGAGTTCATAGTCTTCTATGACTAAGTGAACTAGAAAGTTTAGAACTTTGATTATGGACAAGCTTTCAGAGACTGAGTCGCCAAGTCCAGGATCGCATCATATGTTGACTAGACTCCTCTTGAAATGAGATGCATAGCACGAAAGAGTCCTGATGATAGTCAGTGATTTTAGGTACATTGACCATATTGTAATAGTTACTGAGATTGGGTATTGGGAAGTGGATGCATATCCGGTTCTCTATGAGAAATGGGGATGCACCCTTCTTGCTCTCGAATTTTGTTCATTTTGCCATCCTTAGGTTAGAACAGAGAGACTTAAGAATGCTAGGCAAGCCCTTGCCTGAGCTTTTTTGAGTAGGGCCTCTTTCTAGCCCAAGCTGACCTGGAACTGACTCCAGCCTGGCCATGAACTCACAGCATTCCTACTTCTGCCTCCCAGAAGGGGGTTAAAGGCGTGTGCCAGCATGCCTGGCTTGTACGCTTTTATGTTTGAAAATTTCTATAATAGTATAGAAAATGGGACTGGGGATGTAGCTTGGTGGTAAAGCACTTGCCCAGCATGCACAAGGCCCTGGGTTTGATTCCTGTTCACACACACACACACACACCCCATGGAGTCTATACTCAGGCTGTCCTTGAACAGTCTATCTTGAATGATAGACTAAAGGAAGAAAATCTCTCCTCTCATTTTGAATCTTTTCGCCTCTTTATAGTGTATCTGGACTCTGTGTTAATCCTTTTCTGGTGGTATGACTAACAAAATACCTTTGCCTTTGTAAAAAGAGGCTTGTGCAGCTCATAGTTTTGAGAGGCAGTCTGGTGAGGGTCTCTGACTGCATGACAGGTGACAGCATGGTGTGAGCACACAGGAAGATCGCAGGAAGGCAGAGACTGGGAGGGCCCTCCTCTCAGTGCAGCGCCTGGAGTCCCGGGAGAGCTGACCCTAACCCTTCAGGTGATCGGGATGCTTTCCCACCTCTCACTCCACCAAAGACCAGGCTCTGAGATGCTGCACAGCACACTCAGCTCCTTCAGTAATTGTTCGATTCAGTGAGTGGAGCGCTTGCCTTGTGAGGACGAGCCCCTGAATTTGATCCCCAGACCCCACGTAGTGGCAGGTGTAGCAGCACACGCGTGCCTAGAAGCCAGCCGCACTGAGGAGCAGGAGGATCTCTGAGGCCTCCTGGCCGAATACTGTGGTCTAATTGGAATTGTCAGGCATCTCAGAGATGGAAGGGTGAATTGAATTAGACTCAAAGTCTAAAGGAAGAGAAATGACCGCCATCCTTGTGAAACCCTCCGCAGCTCTGGAACTTTGTTTTTGCCACAATGGTCACATGGAGCCAAGCTGGAGGTCACTTTAGTTGGCGTGGCAAATATGATAGGCAGTGCTTCCGTGGAAACCACGGGCTTTCGTAGGCTTCCAAAGCCACGCTCCAGCCCAGCCGGCTGGTGCCAGTACATGCTGCCTGGAGTCCTGCGCCGTGCAACCTTCACAGAGCTGTGATAGCTGTTCGAGAACGTCTTTCCTTTCTGTATTTCTGAAGTGTCTTGTACTTAGCATGGTGTTCATTGTCCCTCCCCACCCCACACCGCTCCTCCATGCCAGGGTCTCAAGCTAGCCCAGGCTGTTCTGGAATTAGTATATAGTCTCAAGGTGGCCTTGAATTTAGGGCTATCCTCTTATCTCTGCCTCCCAAGTGCTGGGATTAAAGGTGTGTGCTACCATACCACACTGTTTCCCCCACCTTTTTAATATATATAAAATTTTTTAGGTAATTTGTGCATAACTTCAACCTAATTTATTTCACAGAGAGTAGCAGATCGGCTCTATGGTGTTTATAAAGTACATGGGAATTATGGGCGTGTTTTCAGGTATGTATTATGTAGTCAAAAATTTAGCTCTAATTAATTTTTTGTTTAAAAAACAAAATTTAAGCCTGGTGTGGTGGTGCACACCTTTAATCCCCAGCACTCAAGAGGCAGAGGTAGGAGGATCACCATGAGTTCAAGGCCACCCTGAGACTACATAGTGAAATACAGGTCAGCCTGGACTAGAGTGAGACCCTACCTCAAAAAAACAAAAACAAAAAAAAATGAACTGTATGAAATACATGAATCTAGACAGAGAACACTATTTACTTGTTCTGAGATAGTCTCGTCTCATTGAGTAGCCCTGATCCGGAACTCGAAATGTAGCCCAGGCTGGTCCTGAACTTGTAACAGTTCTGTCTCTGCCTCCCAAGTGATGGAAACATTATTTAATGATGTCCTATACTAATGTCTTTCAAGCTTTTGAATGTCTCTCTTCATTCTAAAACCATTCTTCAAGCATTAAAGTAGCAAGGAAGTTGAACATAATGAGATAAAGGTGAAACTTACCTGAAGCAGGCTTGGGATGCCCATGGAGCGTCCTCTGGAAATTGCTAATGGAATTAGTGATTTGCGGCTGGGGAGATGGCTAAGCCGTTAAAGGCATTTGCATGCAAAGCCAGATGGCCTGGTTGGTTCCCAGGGCCCACTTCAAGCCAAGTGCACAAAGTGGTGCCTCTGGAGTCCATTTGCGGTGGCAAGAGGCCCTGGCACACCCATGTGTGCGTGCATATGGTGGAAGTTGCTTTTTGATTGCTCCGGTCTTGTGTAGTCAAGGCTGGCCCCAGACTTGCTATCTAGTGGGGGTTGACCTTGAATTCTTGATCCTCGTGTGCCCGCCTCCTGAGTGCTTAGATTACAGGCACGTATGTGCCACTGTGCCCAGTGTTTGGTTGGTGCTGGAGCTAGAACTCGGGGCCTTGGTCGTGTTAGGCAGTCATTCTACCAAGGAAGTGTATCCTTGGCCCTGTGCATCTTTCTTCTTGTATCTAGTCATTAGATTTGAGAAAGGAAAACAGCATCCTTGAATCCAAATAACAAATTCAAATATCAGTACCGTGCAATATTTAAAAGCTACCTAGAAAAGCGTATAAAAGATTCCATTTAACAATATCCCATCTATCTGATTCTCGGTGCTTTTTGCTCTGTCCTTTCTTCCCAGTGAGTGGAGCGCCATAGAAAAGGAAATGGGTGATGGGCTGCAGAGTGCTGGTCATCACATGGATGTGTGAGTACCTGGAAACTCAGTGTTCTGTGGTGACTCTTCCCTTCTGCCTTTTACCAAGTTTGCCGATGTTTATATGATGCGTTGTGTGTACAGGTCTGACTTACATTCATCTTAGGAACGCGAGTGTGGTGGTTTGAATGTAATGTGTGCCCTCACCCCCAGGCTCCTGTGTTTGAACACTTGGTCCCCAGCAGAGTGGCGCTATCTGGGAAGGTTGTGAAACCTTTAGGAAGACAAGCCTTGTTGGAGGAGTTGTGTCTGCGTGGAAGTGGGCCTTCAGGTGTCACAGCCACCCGCTTGCTTCCTTGATGCAGTCTGACGCTGGCTATGGGCTCTGCCGTGCTTCCCTGCCCTAAAGGACCCCACCTTCCGTAAGCTGCTTCTGATGGGGTATTTTGCCCCAGCAATGAGAGACTGATAGAGCAAGGTTAGATTAATTCATGTATTCAAAAATTAGTCTAATATATTAACAATAAAAATTAAAACTTAGCTGGGCTTGGTGGCGTATGCCTTTAATCCCAGCACTCGGGAGGCAGAGGTAGGAGGATTGCCATGAGTTCAAGGCCACCCTGAGACTACATAGAGAATTCCAGGCCAGCCTGGACTAGAGCGAGACCCTACCTCGAAAAACCAAAAAAAAATAAAATAAAACTTTATATATTCATTTCAATATATGTAGAAAGTTATTTGGCAAATTTTATCTATTATTACCAATTAACAGTAAAAATTCTTAGTTTGGCACTGAGCCCAGCCTTTTGTACCACATGGTACCGTGGGGGATGCCTACATCCACTTGGCACTGCTCCCTGGAGAGCTGCTGGGGAGACTAGTTCTGAGGCTCTTCCTGGTGGACTCGGGCCTTCTTGCTGAACAAGCCTTAGAGCTAAACACTGCTAGAGATATCAGAGAGCTGAGCTTCTATAAGGACTTGGTGGAGGAGGCAGACGTTTCAGAGAAGGATACTGGGTGCTTTTCTGAAGGACTGGAACCTGAGGACTCTGAAGAAAGTCTTCCACAGGCTGTCACTTTCAGAAGCAAAGTTAAAAGCGTGTTTACAAAGCATGGCTTGGAGAAAATGATACCCGTCTGCTGCAGTTCCCTTCTCATTGCTGCACAAAGCCCCAGACCACAAGCAGCTTGTGGAGGAAAGGATTTATTTTGGCTTACAGATTAAAGGGGACGCTCCATGATGGCAGGGGAAACGATGACATGAGCAGAGGCTGGACAACAGCAGCAGAAGAGCGTGACAAACACTGACAAGGGGAAGCTGGCCAGAACCCCCATAAGCCTGCCCCCAATAACACACTGCCTTCAGGAGGCTCCAATTCCCAAATTGCCATCAGCTGGGGACCTAGCATTCAGAATGCATGAGGTTGTGAGGATCACCTGAATCAAACCACCACAGCCTTGCCTCTTATCGCCAATAAGTCATTAAGGTTTTTGTTTTGGACCAATCACAGCTGTGCCTCTTAGCACCATTCACGTAAGTGTCCTTCTGGCCAAGGTGGAGATGATTCTCAATCCCTAGCACTGCATGAATTGGGTATGGTGTTGCCCACCCGTGATCTCAGCACTTGGAGGTGGGGCATTCAAGGTCATCCTCAGCTGTATTCTAAGTTCAAGTTCTGGGCTACATGAGAACTGTCTCACACACACAAAAAAAAACAAAAAAAAAAAAACTGATTCTGAATCATATGAACGGGGCTGGAGAGATTGCTCAGTGGTTAAGGCACTTGCCTGTAAAGCCTAATGACCTGGGTTTAGATTCCCCAGTACCCACATAAAGCATAAAGCCCCCCCCCCACAAAATTGTACATGTGTCTGGAGCTCCCACTCTCTCTGTCTGTCTGTCTCTGCTTGCAAATAAAATATTTTTTAAAAATTACATGAATATCCAAATAGCCAAAGCAGTTGCTATAGAGCTATGTTATAGTTATAAAAATTGTGAAATATAGCCAGGTGTGGTGGTGCACACCTTTAATCTCAGCACAGACAGAAGGATTGATGTGAGTTCAAGGCCAGCCTGGGACTACAGAGTGAATTACAGGTTGCAAGTAACATTACTTACACTGTTTTTCAACAGGTATGCATCTTCTATTGATGACATTCTGGAAGATGAAGAACATTATGCAGATCAGTTAAAGGAGTATCTTTTTTACGCAGAAGCCCTACGGTGAGTATTTATTTAGTAAAAGTTCCAGATGCCTGGGATGATCCCTACTCACTCCATATATATTGCTCAGTGGTTAAGACCCGGGTTCCATTCCCCAGCACCCATGTAAAGCCAGATGCACAAAGAGGTGCGTGTGTTTGGAGTTTGTTTGCAGTGGCTGGAGGCCCTTGTGCACCAACCATTCTCTCTGTTTGTCTCTCTTCTCTCTGCTTACAAATATATTTTAGAAATATATCTGATCATAGTATGTTTATTGAAAAAGATGACGCAAGCAGTCTTAAGTATGTAGAAAGGTTGTGTCTACATATATATATATATGGTACACACATGTGTGCACACAGACACCCGTGCTCCTTGCATATGTGTGCAAGCCAGAGGCAGGCATGCTGTCTTCTCCCACTGAACCTCAAGCTGCCTGTTCTTTCAGTTAGACTGGCTGGCCAAGGAGCCCCCAGCAGCCCTGTCTTCACTCCCTCAGTGGTGAGCTTATAGGCACACCGTGCCCAGCTTCTTAAATGGGTGCTGGGCAAACTCAGCACTGGAACAGCAAACACTCTTACCCACTGCCATCTCCATGGCCTTATATGTAAAGTTTTTATTTGTAAATTCTGCTATATTTCACTTTTTGAAAAGTTTATTTGACCTTTCTAAAACCATGAAAATTTCCTCCCACCCCCACTTTTCCCCTCAAATTCACCCTTTATCATATCCCCCCTTCTCAATTAGTCTCTCTTTTATTTTGATGTCATCACCTTCCTCCTTTGATGAAGGTCTTCTACAGGTAATATCAGGCACTGCAGAGTCCTGAATATCAAGGTCATTTTGCCTCTGGAAGATCGCATTGTAAACAGTCCTTCCCTTCCTTTGGCTCTTACATTTTTTTCCACAATCTCTTCTGAAATGGACCCTGAGCCTTGGAAGGTGTGATAGAGATGTCTCAGTGCTGAACACTCTACTGTCACTTCTCAGCACTGTGGTAACTTTTGTGTCACCTCAGTGGTCACCATCTGAACAGAGAAGCTTCTCTAACCAAAAGTGAGAGTAGCATTCATATATGGGTACACACATTTTGAAAAGGGCTTCCAGGGTAGTTCGGTGGGCATACTGTATGCATTTTGCCAGACAGCAGCAGGCGTTACTCCCCTAGGGCTCATGACCACCTGCCGTAAGCTTTTACTTATTCGTAAGAAGAGGGAGAGGGAGAGGGAAAGAGTGTGTTTGTGCTAGGCCTCTTGCAAATGGACTCGGATGAGTGGGCCACTCTGGGTTTGTGTGGGTTCTGGAGAAGAGAACCTGGACTGTCGGGCTTTGCAAGCAAGCGCCTTCACCCATCACGTCACCTCCCCAGCCCTGTTTGTGTGGACGTGGATGGACACACGTGCCTCGGTGTGCATGCGGAGATCAGAGCTCAACTTGCGGGGGTCTGGGTCATTCCTCTCTGAACAGCGAGCTGCCAGACCGCAAAGGAAACGCAGACTAGCTGGCTCTCGAGCTCCAGATCCTCCTGGCTGGGCCCAGAGTGCTGGGACTGAAGCCAGCACGCCCAGCTGGGTTTCATTTCTGATGTTAGGCGACTGCATTTTAAACTTGAAAGTTCTGGACACAGGACTTGAGCCTAGTAGGACATTGTGAATCCTTCCTCCCCACGCTCCAAGAAACGTTCTTGTCATGGTGAAGAAGCCAGAGAGTTAAGGGCAGCGCTGTTCTCTTCAAGGGCTGTGTGCAGGAAGCATGAACTCATGCAGTATGACCTGGAGATGGCCGCCCAGGACCTGGCATCCAAGAAGCAGCAGTGTGAGGAGCTGGCAACTGGGGTGAGTGCTCTTCAGGCTTCTGGGGCTGTGTTCCTGGGGCAGTTGTGATAGGCGGGAGCCGGTGCCTTTCACAGGAGGGTAACGTGTTAGTAACTATAATTCTCGGGTGTCCTGAGACCACGTTGGGTTTAGTATTGTGAGAATTGTCAGGTCTAACTTGGCGAGGTGTTTTAGTTCACTTTGCGAAGCCCTCCTCTTGTAGAATCAGAGCATCTCTTACTTGTTAATGCCCCCAACTGCTCCACTGGGATCCCTCATCTCCACGGTGTGGTGCCATTTATCATTCGCATCTTGGATAACATGTACTTCAGTTTGAAAAGTGCTTTTCAGTTGAGCGTGGTGGCACGTGCTTGTAGTTCCAGCACTTGGATAGTAGAGGCAAGAGGATCAGGAGTTCAAGACCAGCCTTGGCTACATAACAAGTTGGGGGCTGGCTAGACCACATGAAACTCTCCTGCAGTCCCTCCAAATGTTTTTCCATAGATGATCTACTTGTTACGTCTGTAAGAAAGTCTCAGGTATATGCGGGGAAAGACCTGTGACAAAAAGTCTGTGATTTATTCCGAAAACTTGGGAAATTCCCAGGCCATTTTCAGGCGCTTGGTTCCCTGTCACTCTATACGGGTGAAAAGCATTCCCTTAACGCCAAGAGTGAGGCACTCTTGGACTGTCCCCCAAGTAGTGACTCTGGAGGACGGACAGCCGTCCTGCTGCGCTTGGCTTTAGGCATCTGCCGATCAGTAGGTTCTCAGGTTTTCAAGGCGCAGTTCAGTACGAGAAAGTCCAATCACATGGCTTAAACCTGCAACTCTTCTTGTTAAACGCCTGGCCTTCCTCCTCTCCCGGCCCTGGAAGCCTCCATTCTCTTTTGTCTCTGAGTCAGGCTGCTCTTGGGCGCCTCCTTTACGTGGAGTCACGCAATGTTTGCCATTGTGACCTGTTTCACTTAGCATCCTGCCCTCAAGATTCACCTGTGAGTAGCTTGTCAGAAGTTCCTTCCTTTCAAGACAGTATTCCCCACTGTATATGATCTGCTCCTCTTTCTTCTAGACTGTGAGAACATTCTCATTGAAGGGAATGACTACCAAACTCTTTGGTCAAGAAACTCCAGAGCAAAGAGAAGCCAGAATAAAAGTGCTAGAAGAACAGATAAACGAAGGAGAACAGCAGCTGAAGTCCAAAAACCTGGAAGGCAGGTAAAATGCTGCAGCGTTTTGCGACACTGGGCACCGATGCCAAGTACTTCTTAGTAAGAAGCCCAGCTGCACAGGCATCCTGGGTAGAGCCTCTGCTCCTAAAATGCAGTGACAATTAACAAAAGTTGTGTTAGTGTGGAGAAGGGGGAAGAGGTGGGTTTCAGGTTTATAATATTATTTTGTATAACGTTCATGATTTTTATTCTATGTACATCTTTTAAAAAAAATCTTTGGGGCTGAAGTGATGGCTCGCCTGTTAAAAGGCACTGGCTTCCAAATTCTGAGGCCCAGATTCAATCCCTCAGTGCCCACATAAAGCCGATGCACAAAGAACATAGCTACACAGAATTGATTAGTTGAATTTATAATATACAGTGTTTAGTTTAATAATAAGAATTATGCCTTTTATTTCAGAGAATTTGTGAAACATGCATGGACTGATATTGAACGATTCAAAGACCAAAAGAACCGGGACTTAAAGGAAGCCCTCATAAGCTATGCCGTCATGCAGATCAGCATGTGCAAAAAGGTAACTTTGGGCTCCAGAAACGACTCTAAAGGTTCTTTGAAGTGCTTGCACTTTCTGCCAGTTGAGGTGGTGCATGTTGGCAGAAAGTTGCTTAAGAGGCCGAGGGTCCGAGCGCTTACAAATTCCTGTAAAATTTCTCATTTGGACCAGATAATTCATTTTCGTTCTTCCCTTTTTTTAAAATATTTTATTCATTTTCAAGCAGAGAGAGAGAGAGAGAGAGAGAGGGAGAGGAAATGCACCAGGGCCACCACCTTGTGGGTCTGGCTTATGTGAGTACTGGGGAATTGAACCAGGGGCCTTGGGCACTGGAGGCAAGTGCCTTAACCCCTGAGCCATCTCTCCAGCCCTCGTTCTTCCCTTTTTAAAACAACGTTTTGCTGGGCGTGGTGGCGCATGCCTTTAATCCCAGCACTTGGGAGGCAGAGGGAGGCAGAGGTAGGAGGATCGCCGTGAGTTCAAGGCCACCCTGAGACCACAGAGTGAATTCCGGTCAGCCTGGACTACAGCGAGACCCTACCTTGAAAAACCAAAAAAAAATAAAAATAAAATAAATAAAACAATGTTTTGTGCCAGGCATGGTAGCTCACCCCTATAATCCCAGCACTTGGGAGGATGAGGTAAGAGGATAACTGGAGTCTCACTGGGCTAGAGGGGAGACCGTGCCTGAAAATAAAAATAAATAGATGAATAAATAAAAAAACTTTTCCGAATTTCTCTACTTAATTAAAAAAATACTTATTTGTTTGAGAGAGAGAGAGAGAGAGAGAGACAGAGACAGACATATGGGTGCCCCAAGGCCTCCAACCCCTGCAAACTCCAGACATATGTGCCACCTTGTGCATCTATCTGGCTTTATTCGGTCCTGGAGAATCCAACTCAGGTCCTTCTGCTTAGCAGGCAAACACCTTAACCGCTACGCCATCTCTCCAGCCCTCTTGTTTAGTTTTGAAAGAAGTACTGTAGTCAAAGTATCAGATACTGTTTCTCCACTAAAACCCAAATTTACATGCCCCATTTGTAAGTTGCATTTGAGCATACATGCCAAATAACATAACTTTGGTTATAGAATATTCTTGAACAGGAGAGTGAGCCATTCCTGATAAGGAAAAGATGCTTTGACTTTGTTTTGGCTTCTGGGTTCTCCTGGCTTTGCCTCCAGCGCGTTAGTTGCGTTGGACTTACAGATGCCCGTGGCGCTTAGTGTCAGGCTTTATGTGGGCGCTGAGGAGCGTCATGCAGGCCTGCTTGCAGTGCCTTTAGCCACCTCCCCAGCCCCTGAAATGTTCCGACAGCAGTGGAAATTCTTCTGACGTGGTGTTTTAAGAACAAATCGAGAACGTTCCTTAGCCACTTGTCATCTGAGATCTGCTCGTGTGACTGAGTCACTCACCAGGGAGCACCTCTTGCCTGTTTTCCTGGTGCTGACTCAGCACCAGGTCGGGTGTGTGCATCTGTCTGGCAGGTCAGAATTACCAAATGATTTCATGTGCGTTATCTCAGGAAGTCCTAGTAATTAAGACCTGGTCGGCTCAGAGGGAGAAGTCCTATAAGCACAGTTCTTTAACTTACCCAAAAGCTGGATATTTCTGGCTGAGCCATTACTTTCCTTAACCTTTTCACTTGGATGTCAGCAGTAGCAGCAAAAAAAAAAATTCTGAGCCGGGTGTGGTGGTGTATGTATGCCTTTGTTTTCAGCACTCGGGAGGCAGAGGTGGTCGCTGTGAGTTCAGGGCCAGCCTGAAACTACCTAGTGAATTCCGGGTCATCCTGGGCTGGAGTGAAACCCTACCTCAAAAACAACCACAACAAAAAAAGTTTGAAATGTAAACACCACACCATATGTGGGCAAACTCAAATTTATACCTAAATGAATTCTGTGTCACCTCACAGTGTGGAGCTTTGGGGTCATTTAGAAGAACCTAATAAAGGTGAGGATAGATAAATCTAGCCATTAAAGGTCCAGGGTGCTGTAGCGTCATAATTGCTGTGCGTCTGCTACCATCACTCTTCAGCTCTGCTCTGCCTCTCGCTGGGGTGCTTGGCCTTCATAGCCCCCCCCCCCCAACAGCTGTTACCGCCTCAGGAAGCCTGAGAGCTCTCAGTGTTGTTCGGTTTTGTTTGACCTAACAAGACTCACTGTGAGCTGCCGTGATCTCTTAGGGGCTCTTTTTAGTGTGTGCGTGTCTGCAGGCGTGTTTCCACGCAGGTGGTGGTCTGGGTGCGCAGACACTTGTGCAAAGAGGGTGGTCTCAGCTTTCAGAAGCAGTTTCGCCATCTGCTTTTTTTTTATGACCAATGTAACAACATTCATTTTTGACTTTATATATTTTTATTTATTTGCAAGCAGAGAGAAAGAATGGGCATGCCAGGACCTCCAGCCACTGCAGATGAGCTCCAGATGCGTGTGCCACTTTGTGCACCTGGCTTTCTGTGGGTGCTGGGGAATCAAACTTGGGTCATTGGGTTTTGCAGGCAAACACCTAAGGCATCTCTCCAGCTCCCCCTCCCTTTTTTTTTTGAGACTCACCTGTAGGCTGGACTCGCTGCCAGCGAGCATAGGGATCCATGCTGGCCATTCCCAGGAGTGTGGGGCCACTCGGGCTCACTGGGTGATCGATCTCCCTGCTGACTCACTTGCTCTTCTTGTTTCCTCCATTTGCTTCTTAAAGAAAAGTACACAATTTTGAAATAGTGTTATTTAGGGTAGAGTAGCAGAGAGTGCTAGAAATTTAATCTTCAAAAAGGATTTACTATGGCTGTATTTTGATATACTTCAGGGGATATTGTGAATTTACATATCCTAAAATAACTAGTAGAAAAGAGTTTAATAAAAATATACATTCTGGGGCTGGAGAGATGGCTCAGCGGTTAAGGCACTTGCCTCCAGCGCCTAAGGCCCTGGGTTTAATTCCCCAGGACCCACATAAGCCAGACCCACAAGGTGGTGGCCCTGGTGTTCTCTCTCTCTCTCTCTCTCTCTCTCTCTCTCTCTCTCTCTCTCTCTCTCTGTGTGTGTGTGTGTGTGTGTGTATCTCTGCTTGAAAATGAATAAAATAAAAAAAGAAATGAATTTAAAAAAAGAAAGAAAATATTTTGAAAAAAAATATATATATACATTCATCTTATTTCCTAAGAATAATACAGTAACATTTCATCATGTTTTATTTTTTGCCAAAGTAGAAGAGTTACATATTTGAAAATCAGTCTCTGCCTCCTAGTGTTGGGATTAAAGGCATGTGTCACCACACCTGGCTTGTTTTGTTTTTTGAGGCAGGGTCCCACTCTGGCTTAGGCTGGCCTTGAACCCTCAGTGATGTTCCTTGGGAGTCCTGGGATTAAGGCATGCACCACCACTCCCAGCTTTATTTGTGATTTTAGAAGAAATGTTCGGTTTTCAGTTTTTCCCCATTTAGTATGTTTACAATAAATGTTTCATACAGAATCTCATCTTAAAGTTGCTTTTGTTTTCAGGGGATTCAAGTTTGGACCAATGCTAAGGAATGTTTTAGCAAGATGTAATCCTGTGAATTGAATCCCCTTCAATCAAAGTGCCCCAAGACAGAAGCACAAGTAAAAAAAATAAATTCAGCTTTTTTTAAACCCAATTTTAGTTGTGTTCACATAGAACAAAAGATCTATTTTAATGATGAATCAATATGATACCTTGAGGTTTTGGGGACTGGTGCTGATTCTAAAAAGTTAATAATACATACCAACAGGTGTCCGTCAGCTTGAGTCGCCGAGTGTCAGATGTTAGGTAGTTTCTAGATGCTCCTTCCAGTGCCAACCTCTCCAGGTCTTTTCTGCGAAGATTGAATTCGTGTCTTTACTGGGTAAGACCCACTCAAGTGTTAGCAGGGGTTATTTTCTCTTGCCTTACAGTTGAGCTATTTGGTTTGACAAAGCTCAGCAGAAATTTCTTGTGAAATCTTAAGAATTTCTTGCACATTTATTGATCCCCTGTAACATCTTCATCTACCGGAAAATGTCTTCAGTTTGTGTTTTACCCAAATTTTGATACTGGTGAGAAATTTTATACTGCCAACAAAGAATCTCAACGTCACAAATACAGAGTAGAATATATTGTTATGATCTCGGAATTGCTATATATAAAGTTTTAATTGAGAATTATCCTCAATTCTTCACCTCAGTAATGAGCCTCAATTTACCCTGCTTGGCTCTCTGCACATGGCATTTCAGGGTACAAGACGTAGCGTTTCCAGAGAACAGATGCGCTGGTACCTTCGTCATTAATGTCCGTCTTTTCTATCGCCTGCCTGTGATTTCTGTATGATAAATTCTCTTGTAGTGTTGTTTTTTTTAATGTGTTTTTGTGGTATATGTCCAGAAGCCAAGCAAACTCATTTCGCCAGCTTTGCAGGATCTTAAATGTGTACCTATTATTTCTAATGATGTTTTAAAAAATTCCCAGTACTGTTTAACATTTGACTTTTTTACATGTTTAAAATGTTGCTGGATTTTTGTGCTGTTTGCCAAACTTATACAATAAATTAATGAAGCATTGTGTTGATTTCCAAAAAAATATGGTATTTTAACAAGATGAGCCATACATGCAACTCGAATTTTCTGTGAGAATACAGTACATTCCAAAGTATGCGTTAAAGTGCTCAGTTGTATAAGTTTATCTTATCCCCAACCGTTGGTGTTCTAAAAAATAATATGCTAAAATAAAGGCTGGAGAGATGGCTTAGTGGTTAAAGCGTTTGCCTGCAAAGCAAAAGGACCTGAGTTTGATTCTCCACCACCCACGTAAAGCCAGACGCACAAAGCGATGTGTGTCTGGAATTCGTTTGCAGTGGCTGGAATCCCTGGCACAGCCATTCTCTCTCCTCTCGGTCTCTGCTTGCAAATAAAGTATTTCAAAGTACACAAATAAATACACTTGATTATATATGTTTGGGACTGTTGATAGGTTGACTTTGAAAAATTCTCTATTTTACAGCAAAGGAATTTTATAAAACCATTTTGTGCTATCTAGGGTAAGTATAAAGGAAATAATCTGTGTTAACATAATCTGTAATCCTTTTCAGTATTTAAAAATTACATGTCAAACGAATTATTAAAAAGGCAAGCCATGGGACTGGAAAGATGGCTCAGAGGTTAAGCCGCTTTGCTACAAAGTCTAAGAACCGGAGTTTGATTCCCTGTACCCACATAAAGCCAGATGCACGGGGAGGCACGTGCGTCTGGAGTTCTGTTTGCAGTGGCTAGAGGCTCAGGTGTGCCCATTCTGTTTCTCTGCTTGCAAATAAATAATATTTTAAGAAAAAGAAGAAAGGCAAGCTGGCATGGTGGTACACGCCTTTAATCCCAGCACTGGGAGGCAGAGGTGGGAGGATCACTGTGAGTTCAAGGCCATCCTGAGACGACTGAGCAAATTCCAGGTCAGCCTGGGCTAGAGGGAGACCCTACCTTGAGAAAAGAAAAAGGGGTTCAGTGGAAAACAGCTGGGGGGAGCGGAGACAAAAGAAGCCATGGGAGGGTTATGTTACACATGGACATGCAAGTAAGTTTTTAAAAAGGTGAAACTTAAAAACAAAGGAGGAACTAGCATCTATAGTTGCTGTTCCTCAGGAAGCGGAAGCCAGGGGACCGCTTGAGTTCATGAATGCAGACCGGCCTGCCAGCCTAGGCAACACATCCTAGATGGATGGATGGATGGATAGAAAGAAAGAACAAAACCAGAGAGGGGAAAGCCTTGCTAGTAGCCACACAGCCAATTGGTGCAGGTTTCTGGCCACTGGGCCGCTGTCTCATGGTGGCCTGTGTGGGTGGCCCAGCCTCTGGTTGTCACCTGCACCCTGCTCACTAGCCTGGGGTGACAAAGTGAGACCCCTCCCCAGGAAAAGGCACTTTAGGAGTGGTGTGTGTAGGAAGTGGCTAAAAGGAGCCTCGGGGGAGAAACTGCGTTTCAGTTACCTGGTGACAGGAAGGTCGGTGTGCAAACTCTAGGGTTCCCTCCTAAACATGGGGGGGGGGTGACACCTGGCGTGGTGTGCAGGTAATGGGTGCTCTGAGCCCCTCAAGAAGCGTGGGCTGGTCAGGCCTGGGATGCTTAATCCAGCCTGCAGGCTTTTCAGCAGCGCCCACTTGGGAGTCCTGTGTCCTTCCCGGCTGCAGGGAGCCTGACACCTGAACCCCAGCGGCTCAGGTTCGGTCTGGCCTGGAGGAAACTGAACCCCAGCCCTTGGTGAGCAGGCAGCTCAGCGCGCAGGAGATGCCGCTTCTGAGAGGCGGTTTGCAGCTCTCTGAACTCTGTTTAGACAGACTAATGGGATACCCTGGGCTGGGTCAGGAACACACAGAGCCGGGCCTTTGGTCCCAGCACTCGGGAGGCAGAGGCAGGAGGATCACCAGGAGTTCAAGGCCAGTCTGAGACTACAGAGTGAATTCCAGGTCAGCCTGGGCTAGAGCGAGACCCTACCTCGAGAAACCAAAAATAAAAAATAAACCTGCATTATTCCTGTTTAATGCCACCTGCTGGATTTGACATTCTCACCTGGGCTCTGCAGGTCTCCTGGTCATCCTGGTCCCAAGGGGCTTTTCCTGCTCTGCCTAAAAATGCCACCAGGTGGCAGTACAGCCAACGGGCCCAGGAAGTTCCTCTGATTTGATATAAAATTAGCCACCAAAGCACATTTTTTTGCTTCTTAGAACAGTAGCACTGACTTGTATTTACATAACTAAAACTAGGGTAAAATAAACATTAACCAAATGGGTGCCTTCCTCGGGGTAAAAAGGTAAAGCAAACAGATCTTTGAACTTGGACCTTCTCACCTAGAGTTCATCAACGTAATTCCTCAGAGGAAAATCTCTTTTGGGGACTCGGCCCTGTGCTGGCTCTTGTCCCCCACTTGGGCACACTGCTTGCAGAGTTCGGGCAGTAAGACGGCAGAATCCATCAGAATCAGTGGGACCCTGGTGGCCTGTAAAGAGATTCCATGATGCTCTTCTAGGGGAACCGACCCAGCTCGGGGAGAATTGCAACTCACCTTTAAAAAAACTTTAGGGCTGGCGAGATGGCTTAGCGGTTAAGGCACTTGCCTCCAGTGCCTAAGGCCCTGGGTTCAATTCCCCAGTACCCACATAAGCCAGATCCACAAGGTGGTGGCCCTGGTGCGTTCTCTCTCTCTCTCTCTCTCTCTCTCTCTCTCTCTCTCTCTCT
>PVHP010023954.1:0-26886 GCA_004024765.1 Zapus hudsonius | reverse complement strand
CATTTGCTCCTTTCTTGGTTTGCTGTTCTCTCCCAGTAGGAACTGTATTCAGCCTATTCATGGCCGCAGACTATGTTTCATGCCAATGGTCTGTTTACTCCAGTTATCGCCAATCAGCTTCCCCTGGCAGCTTGTGCATTGCCCTTCAGCCCTTCACTAACTGCCATCTATCTGGGGGTTGGTTACCATTCCAGAGCTCGCTGGGATTCTCGATGAAGATCAATGGCATTCTGTGGTTTCTTCAGCAACAGGATTTCATCTCAGGCCTGGGGAGGGTGTTAAAGAGCCTTGACAGAATTCTGTCTTGTTTTTGGAACCTCATGGGTCACTTTGGTCAACAGCTAGAAATTTATTTATTTGCAAGCGGGGAGAGAGAGAGAGAGAGAGAGAGAGAGAGAGAGAGAGAGAGAGAGAGAGAGAGAGAGAGAGAGAGATTGCACTAGGACCTCTAGCCACTGTAAACAATCTGCAGATGCATGTGTCACTTTGTGCATCTGGCTTTACCTGAGTACTGGGGAATCCAATTCAGGTCATTAGGCTTTGCAGGCAAACACTTTAACCATTGTGCAATCTCTCTAGCCCCTGGGGTGATGTTCTTTGCATACACTGAGATGCCAAGTGCCTAGAGACTCTGTACTGGGCTGCTTTGTGAACATGTGGCCTGTGCACCTAGGCCAGTGCTCAGAAAGGACCCACCTTGGGTTTAATGATCTGCTGTTGATATTGTGAAATTCTTGATGCATTTTGTTCAAGGAACACACATTTTCATTTTCCTATCAGGCCAGTGAGTGAGTACTCAGCCTGAGTCCCTGCATTTCCTCAAGTACTTCATCTGCTCCATGGAAAAGTTGACCGCCTCCTGAGGAAAGAAACTGCTGGATTTACATAGAGCTAGAAGCTCATCTTGAAATACCCAAAGAGGTCATCCAACGTCAGCATGGGGTTTCCTTGAGACACGGCCAGGGCCCTCACTCACAATAGGAAGAACAAGTACAAGCTGTTCCTCGTGACACTGAGGAGCCAGGGTGCCTTGCTGATTGATTGGGTGTTTTTCTTTCCCCTCCATATGGATCTAGATGTTATTCTCAGAGGAATAATCAAGGTTTGGCTGTGGAAAGTATGTTAGTCTCCTTTCTGTCACTGTTCAAATTGGACTCACAGCTTTGGAGCTTCCAGTCCGGCCCAAGGTCAGTGAGTCCCTTGCGTCTGGACCTGTGCAGAGCCAGTACACTCCAGTGGGCGTGAATGGTAGAGCCAAACCACTCACATCATTTCCAGAAGGCAAAAGAAAATTAGGAGGGTGCAGAGGTTCCCCCAATTCCTTCAAGGGCATATTGCCATTGACCAAACAGCTCCCACTAGGCCTTATCCCTTAACTATCCATCACCTCCTTATAATGACACGGTGGGGAACAAGTCTTGAATACGTAAAGTTTTAAGAGACATTTAAATCCAAATCATGGCTCTTGCCTGCAATTCTAGAAATTGAGAGGCTGAAGCAGGAGGATTACCATGAATTTAAGGCCAGCCTAGGCTATGAACTGAGATACTGAGCTTCAGCCTAGCCTGGGCTACATAGTAAGACCCTGTCCCAGTAAAACAGGAACAACAAAAGGATCCAAACTATAGAAAGAAGTAAACTTATATTAGTAGATGAACCAATGGTGTTCGCCAGGAATACTGAAAAAATAAGAGTACAAACCACCCCGATGCCTAGATCAGGATGCAGGGAGACCCTAAAGCCATAAGACTGAGTAGCAGTAACAACATTCCTACAAGAGGAGCCTTACAATTCAGCCTGGGATTGTGATGTCTGCATTGGGACATCGTTTATGGGGAGGAGCCTAGTAGTTGAGAGATTTCCAAAAGGTGGCTTCCTTGATGATATTCCAGGAAAAGTCCAAGTTAACGAAACTGTCACCCTCTAATGTCCCTGTATTGCCATTCCTTTCCAAAACTGCCCTGTCTCTTCAGGAGAGAGTCCACACAAGCTTGTCCTCTCGCTTGCTTCCTGAACACTGAAAGGATCTGTGGGAGTCAGAAGGAGTTGTATCAAAGGGCTGTTCTACCCTAACCTCTTTGTCAGAATACTTTATTTATGAGAGAGAGAGAGAGAGAGAGAGAGAGAGAGAGAGAGAGAGAGAGAATGGACACCCCAGAGCCTCTTGCTACTGCAAAGGAACTTCAGACACGTGCTACTTTGTGCATCTGGCTTTATGTGGGCACTGGGAATCAAACTTGGGCCAGCAGACTTTGCAAGAAAGTGCCTTTAACCACTGAGCCATCTCTCCAGCACCTCACAATATCTTTCTGACCTCCAAATTCCAAAAATTTCTCTAAGCTCCAAGAGACCATGGTCACCTTTGTTATACTCAGCTACTTGCGAGCCAAATAGAACCTGTACAAGAAATAATAAGAGAATCCCTGGTCTCTCTCTAGTTAGAGATCGCTGTTCTTCAAATGGGAGCGATGGAACATGGTGAACTTCTGGATTAGAATTATATTAGGTGCTTTTTCTTGTTACTGTGACCAAATACCTGACAAGAAACAACTTCAGGGAGGAAGGGTTTATTTTGTCTTAGAGTTTGAAGGGAAACACAGTGCACCGTGGCAGGGAAGGCATGGTGGCTGATACCTTGTATCTGCAATAAGGAAACAGACAGAGTGTGAGAAGTGGGAATCAAGGCTCACCTGGAATAACTCACTTCCTCCAGCAAGCAGCTACCTCCTAAAATTTCTACAACCTTCCATAACAGTGCCACCTGTTGGGGACCATGTGTTCAAATACTTGAGCCAATGGCGGACATTTTCACATTCAAACCACAAAAATAATTTCACAGGACTAAAATTCCTCATCAATATTCCTTTTTATTTGTACAACTTGTGAGCCAAAACTTTGACAGTATATAAGATCCCAAATATTACATATATATATATCACAGATACACTAAATATAACTATATTGTAAGTACAATAGATACCATTGTTATAGCTATTGGTCACACACTGAAATGATTCACTGAATTGAAAAAAGCTAGGCTGATGTTCTGACACTAACACACTAATTGTGTGGTACAAACAGCAAGTGGTTCATGTGTGACAACCTGGCTTCTACAGAGTTACTGTGTATAGTTTTTGTCGTCAGTTGGCTCCTTTTGCTAACAGTTGTTGTCAGTGGTGCTGGATTTTCTCGTGGGCCCATGTTTGCCCATCTCGCTCCTCCTCTGCCTCTGCGGAGGGTCCCTACATCTACCATCCCTGCGGCTTCTGTGAACTCAGGCTTCTGGTTGGATTTAATCAATAAGAAGATGAGAGGGCAGGAAGAGAAAGGTTGGGGTTTTCTTTGACCACTCCCATCCTCCCTTCCTCTTTGTTATAACTGGGTCTCTCAGTGAGCACTGTGCCCCTCCTCCAAGGCTCCAGTTCTAAGTGGGCCCTGGTCACTTTATTTTCTCCTCTTGCCCTTTCCTTCCTGGGTTGAAATGTCTGTCTGTGCTTTCCAACCTCCAGGGCTTCACTAGCTTGCCTCCTGCCTTCACCCTTCCAATCCTCTGTAAAGCGCTTTCTTGAAGCTTCTCCCTGTGAGCCCACCTGGGCTTTGGCTGATGTCTTAGGAAAACTCCAGTCGGGTCCTTCATAGTGAACGCAGACACCTTTCTCGGTTGCATACAGCTCTGGGTGTATGGGCAGGTGCAGGGCAGGCTCTGCACACACATGTGGCTGAGGCTTTTTCAGATTCTTTCTCCACCTCCAAAGATTCTCCCTTTCATATTCTTCCAATTAGAATACTTTCCCACACTCCAAGATGTTTTGAGCAGCACACTGCTAGAGGCAATTAGAGCACGCAGGGTTGAGAGCCGGTGTTTCAGGGTCTGTGTGATCCCAGGCCAAGCCTGCAAGAGAGAAGTTGTGATGCTATCACTCTCGGCTTCCACACTGTTGTACCTCTTGGGAATAGACTTCTCAGGGCAACTCGTGTACTTTCCAACAAGACTTTACGTGAAGGTGGTGAAGTCGGGAGGGACAGAGGTTTGCCTCGTTCTAGAAGCTCTGCCTATCTCCATCTGTGTATTTGTCACAAGTCATGTTGGCCTTTGTTTTTCCTATCGCAAGGAACCTTCTGTGGACTAGGAAACTCAACCTTCACTTCTAAATCCCTGGCAACCTGCAGCAGTGCTTGGCCCACAACGCTGGTTAATTGCTTAAACAGGTTTTCCTGCAAGACTTTGAATGATTAGTTCAAAGTTATTTGAATGATTAGTTCAAAGTTATTCTTCCCAGGGCCAGGGGAGGATTCTGGGACCATCCAACAAAGTCTGCTTTATTATCTAGTCCATGTCCCTTTAACTCATCAAAGCAATGATGAGTATGGAATTAACAGCACTCCATCTGAATACTCCACAGCATGCTTAGGCCTTTAAATAAAGCTGGAGGCCATGGCTAGGACCATCACAATGCATCAGCAGAAAGAGCTTCATCCAATCAGGTCTGGATCTCGCTTCCAGCCTCGCCATCCACCAGCTCTCTGGTTTGGCATAATGCCATCTAGCTTTTCCACCATTTAATTCCAACCTATACAATAGATAGAGGTGATAATGCCTGCTTTGCAACCTTCCCAGAACTGTTGGAGAGCCATGATATCAGACAATTTACAGCCCAACTTGCCTGCAGAGGCCAGGAGAGGTTGACCTGGAGATACTCCATCCCAGGAAGAGCTCGCATCCTTCAAGGAGGCAGGTGCGCTGACTTCATTCCAGAAGTTAATTGTGTGCGCTTGCTCGGAGGGCCCTGATGTTTTCCAGCCCCACTTTGGGGTGGAAGGGTAGATTACTGGGGAATTCTCGTTCCTGCCTATGCAGATTCACCCTGGCTCCCCAGGGCTGTTCCTCCATGGGTTTCTTTTGGTGTGATTACTCACTAATCCCTTTCCTATCTCCTGCTTACTGTTGACTAAGACTTGGAGATGCAAGCTTGGCCTCCAAACATTTGGTTGGAAAGTCACCCAAGGTTCGCCAGGAGGAAATTTTTCAGGTTTCCAAATACAACTTCTTGTACCATCCAAAAGTCTATGTCATTTTCATATTGCAGGTGTTTATGTGTGTGTGTGTGTGTGTGTGTGTGTGTGTGTGTGTGTTTTGGGTGTATCTACTGGAAAGAAGGCTCATGGACCAAAAAACCCATTTGAGTTTGTTTGGATGAGTAAGAAACGATGGGAATTCAGAGTGCAGAGGATTATAAATATTACAGAGGTTATTCAAAATCTCATTTACTTTTAGTTTGGCTGCCTCTTTACTCTACATATTTAAATTCCATTTGCAGGCACCAGACCGACCCTGATACTCTTAAAGAAAATAACAACAAACAATCTATTGCTGAGGGAAATGTAAATTGAGGTGTTTGCTTCTTTCCACTTCTGGACAGTGAAAACACAAGCAATTGTTATTCCAAGGGTCTCATTGAATAGACGAAATCTTTGTCTTTCTTAGGAGTTGCTTTAAAGGTTAACCATTTTTAAGGAGTTCTTTGTGTCTAGAAATCAATTTTAGGCTCTTTTCCTGCAGCTGCAAAGTTCTTACAAACTTGTTCTAGTTTCTCACACCCAAACTCACTTAGAAAATGGAGGAGATGGTTTGCATTGGGGAAATTTGTTTGTTGTTCTTTGACCTTGACGAAGTCTTTATAATGTGCAGCTTATAGAAGTAGAAGATTCCTGAAAGCATTTGTGTTCCAGGGCACTAGGGGCTAGAATTCTGCCAGGCCAGCACCCTGCCGGGGGCTGGACTCAGCACACACCGCAGTGATGACGACAGCCCGAGTGTGTCTGTGTTCAAGATGTGCACTCCTGTCAGCACGTTCCCAGGCCCCTGGGCCCTTCCTTCCTGGATAATATTTTCCAGCAGCTTACTTCATGCACTCACACAGAAATAGCCTTTCACATGTAAATTCTCTTGGCTCTCTGTTCACTTTTTACTATAAATTACTGTGTATAAGTCAAGATGCTGTGCTCTGGCTAGGTCTTCTAATAAGATCATCAAAGGGAAATAATAAAGTGTTCAATGCCCCCATCTAAGTGAGGAGCACAAATGAGCAATAGCTCAGCAATGCAGATGTTTTCTGTCTTCCCCCTCCAGGATGAAAAAAAATCTACATAGAACTCAGGCCCTAAACTACTAAAAATTTTCACATACAGTGGATTATCCAGTTAAAAAATTCTTTAAAATGCAAACCACTAGTACACATTTAAAATGGGGTATTTTTGCATGTTTTTTCCAAGATTCTCAGAACTCTCTCCCTCCTCCCAAATGACCGTGCTCAGACTAAGTCTGAGATTCTGGAACCGTCTCCTGGTAGTGGTTATTGACCATACCTGTGGGCTGAGAAGAGAGAATGCCACCTTCCCTCTGACCCCACCTCAGCAAGAGCCCCTTCCTCACAGAGCACTTGCCCTCCTTGTCCCAAGACCCTGAAACCTTCTCTCTGCCCCTCTTTGCTTCTCTGACTCCCTAGCATATGCATTCTTTAACTGCCCCTCTCTCCTCTCCCCCTCACTCTTACACATATTGCTTCAGAACACACCATTCTTTAAAATAAAGTCTAAAATAGACTCAAGAAAACTGCTTGTCTTGGTACCTCTGTCTTGATCCAAAATCTGACATTTATGTGTGTGTACATGCTTGTATGTATGAGCACATGTGTGTGTTCAAGTGCACATGCATATGTGTGTGTGGAGGCCAGAGGTCAACATTAGGTGTCTTCCTCAATTACTCTCAAAGTGTTGATTCCTAGTAAATCAAGAAGTACAGTTGCCTAGACCTGGACACACCCAGATGTCAATTCCTCACACTAATTTTCATGAAAAGCCTTCAAAATGCACCCAGGGACTCTTTGGAACCAGCTTGTCTAGACTGGGCTTGCACAGAGCCAGATGATCACATGCTCAGATCCTTTCTACGGAACCTAGCTTTCATTGGGGGAGTGAGATAGAACACGTGTCCTGCACAGACGATCATTTATGCCTGTGCAAAAGAATCTATAACTTCCTCCTCCTCACTATCCAACCAACCAGCAGCTTTCCCCTTTTTTTTCTTACAAATTAACATATTCTCAACCAACCAACTAGGGGCCCCTTTTTAGCTCCTCCTGACTGAGATTGAGATAGACCGATGCCATAGTATTGGCTTCTATGTGTGTTGAGCAACACACCCTTGACCCATGTGTACTAGTCAGCCACATGCCCCTGGATGACCTCCAAATAAGGCAGAGTTAAGGGAGGAAGGGACTTCTTGAAGTTACTGATCCAGGGGAAGTCCCATAATGATGAATGAGGCTGGCCCCCTTTCACAGGTCCAAACAGAGAGAGAGGAAGAGGGAGGGAGAGAGAGAGAGAGAGAGAGAGAGAGAGAGAGAGAGAGAGAGAGAGAGAGAGAGAGAGAGAGAGAGAGAGAGAGAAACCTTCTCATTGCTGTGCAGAAGAGAAACCTGACCAAAAGCAAGCTGATTGGAGGAATGGGTTTATTTTGGCTTACAGACTTGAGGGGAAACTCCAAGATGGCAGGGGAAATGATGGCATGAGCAGAAGGGTAGACATTACCTCCACCACAGCACTGCAAATAGTGGCAGGAAGGTGTGCCAAAAACTGGCAAGAGGAAGCTAGCTATAGCCCCATAAACCCATCCCCAACAACACAGCTCCAACAAATTTCCAATTCCAAAACTACCATCAGCTGAGGATCAAGCATTCAGAGTTCTTTAAGTTTATGGGGTACAACTGAATCAAACCACTCCAGAAGCCATTACCAGCAACACACACACACACACACACACACACACACACACACACACACACACACACCAGCAAACAAGCGGGGAGAAGGAACTTCCTTTCATCCCGTCCCCTACTCAGAGGGCCATCCACTCTGGGGGAAGGGCTCACTCTGGAAGAGGGACCTCCTTATTTAGTTAATCTTTCCTGGAAGCAACCTCAGAGACCCACCCAAGATTATTGTGTATTACTAAACAGGTCAAATTGACAACAAAACTTAACCATCACACCATATCAAAAGCATTTGCCCCCTTATCAAGGTAGGGATGCACCACACATGATAATTCTCTAAAGGTTGGCACTGAAAGACAGGCTCTTATCTGTGCACTTCTATAAAATGATAACATCTAGCCACCTTAACTGTCAGGGTGCATTTGACTTTTAAATTCTCTTAGGACCTCAGTCATTCCTCATGTAGTAATGTTCTGAGACAAGAAGAAACAGGGTTTGGGACACTGAGAATCTTTCTTTCTCTTTCTTCCTGACACATTGGCTAGAATAGGATCCCCTAACCATGTCTAAGCCAATCACCTGAGAGGGAAAGGATGTCTATGATACGTTTAAGGTGATCTTGTTCCTCCTGGGAATCAGGCAGGGAAGTGGAAAGGCTGCTTTCTTGGAAAACATTGTCAACTCTGTCTGAATGTGTTAGGGTTCTGCATTTTATCTAATTATAACAGATATAAAAAACAATCCCAATCTACCCAAAATATTGCCACCTGCACTGAATTGAATTGAAGCAACAAAGCCCAGTAGAGAATGTCAAATGGGACATCTGCTTCTGTCAAGTGGCTCGCTCGCTGCTGCACCTCTTAGGAAGTTCTCAATGGACTCAGGTCCTGCTTGAGCGTCTTTCAAAGAGAAGTGATGGCATTTACCACCTCCAAGCCCCACAGTGGGATGGCAGGAGCCTCATAAGGCTTGTGAATCCCTCTGTATAAATTACCAAGGGATGACACCAATGGCAATTTCCTGAGCACAAAATCCACATCAGCTTGCCTCTCAAGTGTCTTGGAATTTATAGGAACCATATATGGACTCTTCTGAAAACTCTGACTTGAACCCATCAGACTCACCCTCCCTCTGTCAACTTTTCTGCTAAATGTGGGTTCTTATTTCTGCTGAATGGTCCACCTCTCCAAAACACTTTGAGCACCAAAGGTTTGGGTAAGAGGTCAAGGTTAAGAAAGAGATTGTGATGAGGTATTGCATAGGGAGAAGAGGGAGCTAAGATTATTCTAGCTCCTTGTTCAAACCCAATAATTTAGCACTTAGCAGTGCTTGTTAAATGCTCATATGGTGCCCAAGATTGTGGTCTGTGGAAAGGAGTAGTTCACATAATTAGGACTTCAAGTCAATGTGCCCTGGTTTCCCAAGCCACCTCTTCTGATTGATAGACAGGATATAGACAGCCTGGTTAGTCTAGTTTGCACACGCTAGCCATTGGATTGTAGACACTCCAGTTAACAAAACAAGCCAGTGCAAATACAAACCCATCGCTGCTAGGTTTATTTTTACTTATTTCTTAAAACAAATCATGTGGTCTTCATTTAAAGATTTAGAAAGTAGAGGTTAAAAAGATAAAACAGATCTTGGGAATAATTTAAGGCAAAGATAAATCAAAGAGTAAGACAAAAATGAAGTGAAAGGAATAGAAAACTCCACAACTGAAAACAGAAGACAAGCTGATGGGGGAAATAATTCTCCTTTACTTTTTGTTGTTTTAATTTTCTTTTCTATACTGTGTGTGTGTGTGTGTGTGTGTGTGTGTGTGTGTGTGTGTACATGTCCTTCATATTCTAGGCATGTGGTCTATTACTGTTATATCCCAGGCCTCCTTTCAGTTTTTTTAAACCTTTTGAACTTTTTTTTAAAGAGAATTTTTTCTCTATTTTCTTTTTAATATTTTATTTATTCATTTTCAAGCAGAGAGATACAGAGAGAGAGAGAGAGAGAGAGAGAGAGAGAGAGAGAGAGAGAGAGAGAGAGAGAGAGAGAGAGAGAAATAGCACCAGGGCCACCACCTTGTGGGTCTGGCTTATGTGGGTCCTGGGGAATTGAACCTGGGTCCTTAGGCACTGGAGGCAAGTGCCTTAACCGCTGAGCCATCTCTCCAGCCCTCCTTTCAGTTTTTTATTTTGAGACAGAGTCTCACTAAATTTCCCAGGCATTCTTTGAGTACTTGATCCTCCTGCCTCAGCCTTCCAAGTAGTTGGGGTTATAGGCCTGGACCACAAAACCTGGCGGCTTTCTGTCTTTTTTTTTTTTTTTTTTGAATGACACCTTTTTGGATAGGAAAGCTCAATAATTATCTCTTAATCTCTTATTAAATTAAAAAAGAAATTTAATCATATAGTGTACCTTAAAATTTTCCTAGAGCTATATTATAGCACCTAATTAGTTGGTCAGTCATGTTACTTCTTATTGGAGGAATACTGTAAAACAGAGAAAGTATCTTTAACTTTGCTTTTAAAAAAGATACATGGTAATGATATTTATTAAGTAAAAGAATGCTTCTTAAAAGATATTGTGTGAGTGTGCATGCATGTGTGTGTGTGTGTTTGCAAATGTGCACGTGTGCTTGTGAGTGTGTGCATGCGTTTGCATGTGTGTGTGTGTGTGAGAGTGTGTGTATGCATGCATGCATATGTTCACATCTGAATTTGAAGGCCAGAGGTCGATGGCAGGGGTCTTCATCAGCCATTTCCCACATTATTCTTTGAAACAGGGTCTTTGGTCAAACCCAGAAATCACCCGTTTGGCTAGACTACTTAGCCAATGATCCCCAAGAACCCTCCTGTCTCTACCTTTCCTGTGCTGGAATTATAAGTGTACATTACCATGTCTGGAATTTTATGTGGGTGCTGGGATCTGAACTCGGGTCCTCATGCCTCCATAGAAAGCCCTTTCCTCACTGAGTCACCTCCCCAACCCCTTAGCACAGTTTCATACTACCTTATGTGACTAGAGAAAAATATTTCTATAGGAGGCTAAACTAAGAAAGAACCATTACACATTTTTTAAATTGATTCAGTTTATATTTCTGTCTCTTTTAAAAATCTGTGTATGCGTGTGTTTGTGTGTGTGTGTGTGTGCATGTGTGCATGCACCAGTGTGTGTGTACATTCGTGCAAGTCATTGTGTACATGTGGAGGTCAGAGGGCAAGCTTGGATGCTGGTCCTAGCCTTCCACCTTGTTTAATGCAGGATCTCTGGGTCTTCATGGATGCATAGATCAGGCCAGCAGGGCCCCAAGCTTCTGGGGATCCTCCTGTCTCCACCTTGCATCTCACCACAGGCACACTGGGATTACAGACATGTGCTATCCTGGTCCAGGTTTGCATGGATTCCAAGGAGCCAAACTCAGGTTGTCAGACTTGCAGAGCAAGTGCTCTTACCCGCAGAGCCATCTCTCCAGCTCTGCGTTTCTGTTTCCAATGCTTATCCCCTTCTCTGAAACATCCCTGGTTTTCAGTAAAACAGAAGTGATATCACCTCCCGACTACTTGGTGGCCTCCTCTCTCAGCCCTTCAATAGCCAGACATCTGCCCTCCCCCCACCTTCCTTCCTGCCTCTACTGAATGCTGGCAGCCTCCCTGGTCTCATCCAATCATCACTTAGCCCTTCCTCTGATCTCTTGTCATTGTCACCCTTTCCATCCCATTCTCCAGTTGATGAGCAAAGGGGACTTGCTAACATACAAACTGTGTTCCTACTTTCCTACTAAATATCCTTCATGGACCTGGGTCCTCCTGGGACATAAAGCCTCTTTAATCTTCTCTGCTGGCTTGCTCTCCTATTCAGGGAAACTGTCTGCTTTGGGTTCAGGCTGGGCCTTTGCTCAGATTTCTCTCTCCTTAGAGCATCTGTTCTCCCTGGTCCTGTGCTGCATTCTCCCCATTCTTAGGTGAATGTCACTGGCACTGACCCATCTACAATTCCCCAACCCCAGCTCATGAGCAAGTTTCCCCTTGTGACCTTCTTAATCCCCTGCGTAATCATGAGTACAGTTACATAACATCTCTCCACTAGCCATTGGCTCTAGCAGGGAGGCCATATTACTTTTTCCATCAAGTCTCATAGAAACTACTTAAGAATTTAAAATGTGTTAGGCAATGGTGGTTCATGCCTGTAAACCCAGCTACTTGGGAGGTTGGTTTGAAGCCAGACTGAACAACATCGTGAGATAGTATCTAAAAAAAATAAGATGAAAACTTGAACTCAAGGTTTTTTTTTTTTTTTTTTTTTTTTTTTTTTTTTTTTTTTTTTTTTTTTGTGTGTGTGTGTGTGTGTGTGTGTGTGGATTCAAGAAGCTAAAATAAGAAAGCACTGGAAACACTGATTCGTTCCATGAATGTTGCTATTTGGTATTGTTACTATTACTTCAACAATCACTATGACTGTTATCTTGCACTGCTATTAGTATGACTCTGTCTTCGGCCTGTAGAAACCCCATGGGAAGATGCCTCAAGGGCTTTTTAACATTTTTAACTCTAGAATATGAAAAACACTGCTAAAGGCAATAGATAGTTTCGTGGGGTCTTTGTAAATATGTGCCCTTACCCCTACCTCCTTCATTTGTGAGTTCGAGTACCTCTTGCAACCTTTTATAAATAAGTGGTCTGATTCATTCTAGCATGCACCTTCTCCAGTTGGTTCTCTTCTATGTAACCCCTTGCATCCCTATTCAACAGAGGCTGTAATTACCATAGCAACCGCAGCATGCGGTGGTGCCTCGCATGCGCTCAGAAACAAAGCACTTGCATTGGAAAAATTACACACACACACATTCATTTGTAACATGAAATTCTATTTCATGGTGTTTGTGAAGGGAATCATGCCTCCACCTAAACCCATTCACTTTCCTCACTAGACTTGGGGTTCACACTGTTGCTCTCCTGCTTCCCACCCCCAAGGCACTCTCTATGCACACACTGATTCACTTAAAAGATGATTTTTTTTTTGCAATGTGGAAAAAAGATGGAAAGGAATCCGTTCCAGTGGGAAGGGACAAAGGTCAGTGAGAGGTGTGCAGCCCTGTGTGGCAGTCCTGTCTGAGTGATGATTATACTACCAAGGGAATTCATTAAAACGGAGCCCATTGCTGTTATGCTGTATGAGGCGCTCCATAAATTTTGCTGTGAGTCAGTCAGTAGCTAGAGCCCATATGTAATGCATACATACTGTGTCTGCATGCATCCCAACCCATGGGCATGGGTGCACGTGCATACTTGCACCAGATCAGCAAGAACGCAGGACCTGGAATCCAAGCACACCCAGCCTTACCCAGGCCATCTGCAGTTCCAACAAGACATTGGTTTTTAGAATGTGATAAAGTCATAGTCACTTGAACTGGATCCCAACTGAGTTGAGGGCAGATAGAGGAAGCAAGGGTTTGGTTTGTGCAAGTGAAATTTGTGTGACCTCCCCAGGCTGTCCACTTAACAGCCAGAAGGAGGTGGCATGTGTCAGGGAGTGTTCAAGGCACAGGCTGCTCGAAGTGTCATTGGACATCATCCAAGGGCAGGTAACAGAAGGTGAACACTTCTGTCCTGTCTCCTAAGTCACCTGGAGAGACACAATGAAACCGTTTTTCAGTTGTTTAAACTCAGTCAGTTGGAAGGCTCTTTAAGAGTTATCTAGTTGAAACTTTGATGAAAAAAAGAAGAAAGAAAGAAAGAAATTTCTTTGGTCTAAGATAAAAAAAAAAGATATTCCGGTCAAAGACTTTGCAGGGCTGCAGAACAGTCTGGACCTTTCCTTTGGGAGTGGGAATTCAGTTAGGCAGCCTTTGTACTGACATGAGGGTATTCTCCCTTAGGAACTGGGGCTGAGGAAGAACTGGGGGGGCAAGTCAAGGGGGGAGTGGGTGGGTTGATGTGGGAAGAAAGGTGCTCAGCTTTTCCCAAATATCTGATTGAGAGCCCTAAGTTTACTGTTTAAGTAGGAATTTCTGCTTATGGATTATATTTCCCTGCTTGGTGGAGGTGTTGTGAGAATTGATATTGAAATGAGAACTTAAAATTGTTTGTTGACAATTGGAAAAGTTAACTGGAGACAGATAGCCCTCTTGGAAGCCACTGCTGTTGGCCTGGGTGTCCCAACATCCCCAACCACAGGAAGGGGCAGGTGCCTCTTTGTTCAGGAAGCCCACTGGGTCCCCTCCAGCCACCTTGCAGAAAACAACCACTAGGTCGCGCCATTGACCCAGAGATGGCTCCAAGCACTGTCCCTGCTTTGGAGGGAAGGAAGCACATTAGCAAAGAGGCAAGGAAGTTGGTGACGTGGGGAATTATTATGCACAGCTCATTTCCTTGTAATTTAACTCTCAGAGCAACAAAAGCATAATGTATAGCCTAGTTTTCTGGTCTGATTTACAACAATTTAAACGAAAAGATGATTTCTGCCTCGCCCCACCCCTCTTAAATCATTTCTGCTGATATCAGCAGCTGAGAATTTTGTATTTCATCTTGCCATGGCACCTCTTGAAGCCCCAGATCAGGAGAAGAGAATGATGTGCCAACAGGCTGTGCACCACAGCTGGACACAAATGTCAGTTTTCTACTCCATTATATAGTCTTGTTGGTGGTCTTAAAAACTTGATGTCTTTATTGGGAGGGTGATGGCAAGCATTCTTCATCACTTTCAAACATCATGAAGTCCAAGCAGGGCAAAGCTGGCCTGCCTCTGAAGGGCTTGTTGGTGTCTGTCAGTTGCAAACCAGAGGTGAAAGGGATGAGTTCTCTCCTCACAGGAAATCCATTTGACAGGCCTCCAAGGGACTGAGTCCTCTTCCTTCTCCTCCTTTCCAGCCCTGCCTCTGTATAGAGTCCATCCGCTTTGATCTCCCCTTCCTTTGGCTCCTGCATCACTTACTGGCTACCAGCAATTTAGCATTTTGTATCTATTGTCTTGTCCAGTAATTGCTTCATACGTGCATGCTTTTCTCCCCAGGGAAAAGGAAGTAACTATTTATTTATTTATTTGAGTGCCTACTTTGTCTAAAGCTCCTTGCTAAGAGTTTTACATGTGATTTCCTTTAATCTTTTCAACAGCCCAGACTTTGATGCAATTGATCACATTTTACAGGTGAGGACACCGAGTCAGAGGCTAAGGACACACAAACGTACCTTGGAAATTAGAGGCAGGATTCAAGCACGGGTATTTCTTTGTTATATCATCTAGATACCTTGATTGTAAAGCAAGGTAAATATCTCCCACCCGTCTATACTTTCAGTACCCGACGTGTGTGTATATGCACACACCTTTCAAATATTTGAGAAGCTTTCTGGGATAATTCCTATGTCATTAGAAGGAAGTTAGAAATGTCCCTATTTTTTTAAAAATCAAATAACTTGCTGAATATTAGTTTCTACCCTTTTCGCCCAGGGATATTTTACTGCATACTTAGTAGGTGCTTGATAAATATGCCCCAAAGTGAGGGTTGATGGGGAGTATGAAGAGAAAGTCACTCACTGAGATACTCAAAATTCTTTCCATCTGCAGCCGAGTAATTGAGTGGCACCTGCAATACAAATGGCCTTTATAAATATCCAGTACCTCCCAGAAGTCTCTGGGCACTGAACCCCTGTGAAATCATTCAAGCAATTTAGCAAGATAAAGCCATTGAATAGTCAGAGAGCAGTCAGTCTCAGAGGACCCAGCGTAACCTGCAAACCAGGATGCCAGCACTTGTCTCCAGTGGATGCTGAACTTGAGGAAGTCAGGGAAACTGGGGGACAGAGGAATGTTGATTCTCAACCTCTGAGACCACATTAGCAAAACATATGGAACCGATAAGGAAATTAACCATGGTCCCTAAAGGGTGGTTTGAAAAACTCAGGAGTTCACCATAGTTTTGGGACTAAAGGCACTATGAAGAAAATGTTTACATATCTTGGGTATTTTATTTTTATTTTATTTTATTTGTAATTTAAAAAAATTCCAGCTTTATTGAGGAATAGTTTATGATAAAAAAATCTGTATGTAATATGTACAATGGGATGCTTTGATATATATACACATTTTGAAATGATTACCACACTAACATAATTAACATATCCTTCACCTTACATTGTTATCATTTTTTTTTGGTGGGACCATTTAATATCTACTTTCTTAACAATTTTCAAGTATACATTATTAACTATAATCACCATGGTGAGTTCCAGGCCAGTGAGAGATAGATCGTGTCTCAAAAAAGGTAGACTGTGTCTGAGAGGATAGCACCTGAGTTTTTCCACTGGCCTCCACATGCACATGGCTACACATGCATGTATGCCTGCACACATGTACATACATGCATACACACACAGAGAGAAGATTTCCACAAAGGTACTTAATGCCTAGCTTTAAGGTATGTTCCAAGGGCCGATGATCACGTGCTCTGCCCAGCTCTGACCTGAGTCTCTGGCTCTTGGCTTCATCATTTTCATGTGGAAAGTTCAGGATGGAAAACTTCAGAAGGAAAAGCACAGGGCTTTAAGGGCACCAAGTCAAGGGTCATTCTTTCCTCTACTTCTTTACCATTCTGTAACTCCGGGCCTTGGTTAGACTTGCTTGAGTCAATTTTCTTATATATAAAATGGAAATAATGAAAAATACCTCCTCCTCCTTACAGTCATTGTGAGGATATGAGCCACATGGTGGCTAAAGGAAAAAGCTAGAGCTAAGGGTTATTAGCAAGACTGACATTAGGGCTGGGTGATGGCTCCATTGACAAAGCACTTGCAGGACAAGCACAAAGGTCCCTGAGTTCAGATCCTCAGACCCCATGTAAAAACCCAGGAGCTGTGGTGGGCTTCTGTATCCCAGCACACCCATAGCAAGATGGGGGTCAGAGACAGGAGAACTTTCCAGAAGCTTGTGGTCCAGTTACTTAGGTGAACAGAGCAATGAACAATGAGAGACGACTCAAATGAGGTAGAAGGTAAAGATCAATCCTGGAAATGGCACTTGCTTCTCCACAGGCATTCTGTCTCATGTGAATGCCTGAACTCACACACATGGACATGGACATTTCTCACACAAAGGGAAATAAGATAAAAAGACTTTCAGAGAACTGCTCAAACTGACCTCCTCCTTACGTGCATATCTAATAAACTTTAGCTATAAGGTGTATCATAACTTCATGGATTACCTGAAATGAAAGAAAAAAGAAAAAGTCTACTTCCTTATAAACTTTGCTTTTCATCTCATAAAATGCACCGCAAAACTAAAGATGCAAAAGTGGGAAAAATACTACTGAAAAATTTATCTTAACATGTCTTTAACCCCAGAACTTGAAAGGCTGAGGTAGGAGGATCACCATGAGTTCCAGTTTAGCCAGGCCTAGAGGAGTGATACTCTTACACACACACACACACACACACACACACACACACACACACACACACACACACAAAAGCAAACAAAAAACAACCAAAGCAAGCAAAACACCAAAAACTAAGAACATGTGAATAAACCGTATGGAAATATTTTACTTGGTAAGCTAACTTAAAATATTAAAGTGTTTAAACCAAAGTTCCCTACATGATGGATAAAACTGCTTCCAGAAGCCATAGGGTATTATTCAATAAGCCCAGTGCCAGGGATGAGATATCTCCCAGTGAGTTGCTGGTCAGGATGGCCACAGAGGTACATTGCTCTTGTTTGCCCACCAAAACTAGACAGCACATCTCTGTTGCTGAAGATACTGCACGCTTTAGTTTTAGGATGTAGAGAAACGAAGTGGAATGAAGCTGGAATCTTCCTCCCTGCCAACGAGCTTTCTTTCTAACAGAAGGTGCTATGCAAACTGCTGGGAGAGAAAAAGACATCAAAATTTCTACCCAGCTGTGGACCTTGGGTTTTTCACAATTGACCTGCCAAGCAAGAAAGATGTGCCCACGGGTGCAATAGTGGCATCATTGTTATGGGGGCAATTAACTTCTTTCTGATTGGATTTGAGGCCTTCTCTACAGGATGAAAATTATGCCGGATACTGCAAAACTGGCTAAAAATCTATGGATGGGAACCTAGGCCTTAGGAGGGAACTCAACACTGTTGATATGCTCTTTAGATAGCATATCAAATTACCTTTTAATTGGCTATCTTGCCATGATGGGTATTTCTAGGAGCCTTGAACATGGAGAAATTTCTTTATGCAAAGTGCAGAGGTGAATTCAGAGGTGCACAGATACTAAAGTCACCAAGAAGAAATGACCAGCTTATGCTCTGTCCTAAATCGGTCATATAACCACAACTGCCAAGGCTCAGGGCACCTTGCACAAGAAGGGGCAGAAAGAATGCAAGAGCTGGACAGGAGGGGAGACACAGAAAGCTCTCTTCTGGATATGACAAGTCCTCTACACTCCTGGAACTCACCACAGATATAGTTTCTTCCACACGATTGAGCCTTTCACTATTTCATCATGGATAAGCGAGGGATCCATGAGGCCTCACACCTCCCAGAGTAAACAGTAGAAACTGATGAGTGTAGGGAGAGGGGCAGTTATGCCCCTCTGTGGTAAAGCCACTGGAGGACTGCCCAGTCACCAGTAAATAACCTCCCACCCATGAATAAGCAAGTGACCTTAATTTAAATCAATGGGCTAAAAAAAAAACCAATAGACAAAGCATGGATATAGGACGGCTGTAATGGGAAGGAAAGGGGTTTGAGTGGGAAGGAGAGGGTAAGCGGGGGCTGGGATCACAATGCATTGTATATATGCATGAAAGTGTCAAAAATAAAAGAAAATATTGATCTTAAGATGAGTGCCCATGTTACCTGCTCTCCTATCTTAGCTGGTGCTAAAAGCCTCTAAACTTAGTAGCTAGAGAGGTTTCACAGCAAAGCTCTACATCTGGCAGACTGGGAGGAAGGGGTCAGGTTGTGAGGCTAATGGGACATCAAAGTGTAGGTTGTGGTGGGATGTGGAGAGGGACCCCTCTGGTAAACTTAATTAAAAGGAAGAAAATTTTCCATGAGTAATGGACCTGAGTTGTAGAGGAAGGTTAACTTCAAGGAACTTTGTGGCTGAAGATGAAGGTGTCGGGGCTCATTTCTTCCCTTCTGCAAGACCAGACTGAGGGGCTTCTTGAGGCTGGAGAGCAATGGCCAGCTTCTCAGAGGGCAGCAGCAGCAGTGCTCACCACTAGTTGGCATGTCCCAGGGGCACAGGAGGGAGAAGGGCAGAGGGGTGTAGGGTCAGAGAAGAGAAAGGACAGAGGTGAGGCAGCGGCCAGTGGCCTGAAGCAGCAGAGAGAAGCTGTGACAGTTGAGGATGAGTGCATAGGTGGCACCTTCTGGGCCCCCCGCCTTGCCTGGCAGGGTGAGGAGACCTTGGAAGTGAGTTGGGAATTCTCTAGAACTAGTAAAGGCAAGAAGACACAGGGCCTGGGGCACTCAGGTTAATGGGATCTGATTTATATTCCAAGCTGCTGAGGCTCAGGGGCCTTCCAGTAACCTTCTAAACTTGCCACAGATAATACTAAATAACTGTTAGAATCCTTTCTCTCCTTCCCTGTTCTCCAAGGCTTATGTTTTGAGGGATCTCATTCTAGTATGAGTGAAATATTAAGACCTGGTCCATCTGTCGTCATGCTTCATAAACTTGACTGAGGATTGGTGGCGTGGTTGAAGGTCGAAGGACAACTCTGGGAGGGTCAGTTTAAAACAAATGCTCTCTTCCCCATGCTGGTTCCCTCACGTCTGTGACAGTCCACCGTGAATTCAAGTTGAAGAAGTCCTGGGAAATATACCAGCCACTCTGTCTCAGCGCAGGAGCCATAGCACCTGCTTTCTGCTGGTCTCTGGGAAGAACATTACCCTTTTCTATACATCTTGCCCTCCTGGGTCTTGGCTTGAAGGTCACTTTCTCAGTGAGTTCTAACTGACTGCCTTAATTAACCTTCCAGATCTCCACTAGCTCCCCGTCTGTCCTCTGTATTCCTGTCCTGTGACATTCATTGCTGCAGAAACACTTCTTGCCTTATTATTATTTATTGTTTGCCTCTTATACTGGGAAGGACTTTTCAGCCCTGTGAACTCCTGTATTTTGGACCCCAGAAGAGTGCCTGACATGTAGTCATCCTCAACTATGTGTGTGAAAGTTATTAAAACATCACACCTTTCATTAATATTTCTGCCATCCAACATTACTTGGACTGAAGTCACTCTTTCATTTATTTTCTTGACATCTTTCTTAATGTATCTAAGAATTCTTTCTTGTTCCATGTAACCCTGGAGAAAGGAAAAAAGGAAACACAAAGGAGAAAAGAAAATTTCCGGACAGAAATGCAAATCAAGGCCCACAGTGTCAGCAAGTCGTCAAAACCAAAGGAAGATAATTCTGTCCTGGGAAAGCTGAAGGTGCCATACTATGTGATAATACAACAATAACAATAATAACAGTAATAGTCGTAGCTGTTTGAGGACACCACCTGCAGACTGGGGTGTCATTTTCCAGCCGTGTAATTAGCATCATAGAATTGTCTTTCCAGAGCTTAGAATTCCTGTGACCTTATTAGGAGAGGGGGTGGGGAACTGTGAGGAAACTGACATAAAGATCCATAACAACAGGAAGTGGGAGTAGTAACAGGAAAAGGGGGAGGAGAAAGAGGCAGCAAGAATAGGGGACCTGGCCAAGATCCCTGGCTGCTTGCTCCCCCCCCCCCTGTCCCAGCCTTAAGCCACATGGGAGCTTTTTTCTCTCAATGCATCAAATATTGAAAATCACCTGTCATGTCTCCCCGGGGAATTGGTGACACAACACCTTTTAAAAATTGCTAAGACTCTTTTCACTAGCATTATAAAGTTGTGAGGAGAGTAACAGCTTTCAGAACCTTCTCCCCTGGAGAAAGAACTGTACCAAAGGTTTGGAAAATTCAGCTTTCTATGAATGCTGGCAGAGATGGATTTGGGAATTTGGGAATCAGCCTCAGCAGTGTGTGGCACACATGAGCTCACAGTCACCCTGACTCTTCCTTCTGGTACACTGGACAATGCCAACATATCCAGTTGGCAACGAAAATGCCACCCTGTCCATTCCAGTCCAAATGAAACGAGAAAACCATGGCGATGAGTTAAGGAGCCAAGAGAGAAAGGCAAAACTCTAAACTTCTGTTGTTGAAGGGTTCGTCCCCAGGGGAAACAGTGACATAGATTAGTGCCACCGCTCTCGTTTCTGACTGAGAAATTGTGCCAGGAGGGAGAGTTACTGCAGTTTGCTTCATACCACCCAGGTGAGCAGAGTTTTTACTAATTACTGGCTGGCAGCAGCCTTGTTTTTAATACCATAGCAACAATCAACTTCGGGGTTCTTCTGAGTTGATAAAATTATCCAGGCCATGAAGGCATTATTAAAAACAAAACAAAGCAAAACAAAAAATACCTACTCCATAGCTGAAAGGCATTGCGTCTCAAAGACGACTGGGCTTTGCAGGCAGCGAGGGCCGCTGCTGTGGATCACAATCAGAGAAGGTGGGCCTGGGAATCTGTCTTACAAAACTTCGTAAGTAATTAAGATCCAGGAGGTCTGCTGACCACACCTTAATTACAGTTGGAACACCAGTTCTAATGACCTTTCAAACAGCACCTGTCAGGCTGTGCTGCCTAACAGGGGAGGCACCAAACCTGTATATTCCAGATTAACATGTGTAAAATCCACATATATGCATTCAACAGTATACACGTTCAAGCAGTGTATATTAAAGGTCAATTTGACATATATCATTGAACCATTTTCATGCCCATTATATGTTGAGATCATGGTTTGCTGAATTGTGCTACATAAAAGATATCACTAATGGTAATTTTTCACATTTTTAATGTGGCTGCTAGGAGACTTGAAATTATGTATGTTATATGCCCTCGATTTTTAGAGTTCTAGACGTGGGGCTTCAGTTCATATGACAGGTCGTAGGCACTCTATAGACAGAGTTCTATCTTTCTTCCCCTTCACTTTACCATCCACCCCTGGGAAGGAAATGGAGGCGACTGAGTGACGCTAGTCCAGCCTCTACAGTAGACATTGAACACAGGTGGCTTTCAGCTCAATCAAACCCTTACAGATACTGTCTAGATCCATACAATGTTGGCTTATTACAATGTTTTAAAAAATGTGCCAACATTTTCAACAACAAAAAAAGCTAAAGATATGCTTTGATGTACAGCATCTATTAACAAATACAAAGATTCAGGGCCTCTCACGATCTCAGAGGAAGATGTTCTGCTGGCTTTGGGATGGAGCAACTGCTTCCTTCGAGGCCCTTCAATGCAATACCTAGTCATGAGAGCTAAATGTTTAAATTCTGTCACCGAAAATTCAGTCATTTGAAAACCCTAACATCATATATCTTTCTATTTTGTTGTCACTGTTCTATTTGTTTTCATGAAAGTATATCTGTCAAGGCAGGAGGATAGAACATATGTTAGCTTTTATTATACATTAGCTTGATTTATAACTTTCAGATATTTAGACATATGATGCAGAGATTCGTATTTTTGCTTTGGATGTAGATAGAGCAAAAGTTACAGGCAAGCTTGGTGCTGAGTACTTAAATCAAGATCAATAGATATTTATTGATTATTGGGTCTAGAATTGGAACAAAGGCGGAGGGCTATAAAAATGATGTTTAGAGCCTTTTCTCTGGGAAGCTGAGGCAGCAGGAGGCCAGCCTGAGCTACAGAGGGAGGTCCCATCTCCAAAAAGCAATCATATAAAACCAATTGTTGTCTTTCTAACACCCCTGCCTTCCTCGAAACCTAAAGCTATTTGGGTGAGGTTACCCTGGCTGAGGTGCACAGGTGCAGTTTATTGATGTGGAACCATAGGCAATGTCTAATTCACATCAGGAGCATGTGATTAAATACTCTATGCCAAACCTTTCTAATGAAGGTATCAATGTGAGTCCTATGGATTATGTCCAACACTTGAAGAAGAACTTAATTTGAATAGTACTGGTTATTTTAGATTCTATTTTCATAAACTGAGGCTATCAGAGCCAAGAGGCTTTTCAATTTATGAATAATGCTGCTATGAACATTCGTAGATAATTTCTTTGTAGGAGCATATGTTTGGGTATTTACCTAGAAGTGAAATTGTTAGGTTGTATGGTAACACCATGATTAACCATTTGAGTAACTGTTAAACTATTTTCTATAGTAACTATACTATTTTACTATCTCACCAGTAGTGTATGAAGGGTCCAATTCTCATTAACTCTTATACTTTAATATAGCCATCTTAGTTTATCAAGAAGTACCTCGTTGTCATTTTAAGTTGCATTTCTTTAATGATTAATGCTGGTCATGTTTATGTGTTTATTGGCCATTTGAATATCTGTTTCAAATACATTTCTGTTCAAATCCTTTGCGTAGAGACTAGGAAGATGACTCAGCATTTAAAGGCACTTGCAAAGTCTACCAACCCAGGTTCAATTCCCCAGTACCCATGTAAATCCAGCTGCACAAAGTGGTGCATGTGTCTGGAGTTCATTTGCAGTGGCAGGAGGCCCTGGCACACCCATTCTCTGTCTTTCTTTCTCTTTATTTCTCTTTCTCTCTCTCCTCACAAATAAATAAATAAAATATTTTTAAACCTCATTTATTATAATAATGAAATCTATCTATACAGTTCATGTCTTAATACTTACTCTCAGACCATCTCCACAAAAATGACATACTTCGTAGATCTTTGTGATATAATTTATTCTATATAAATCAGAATATTCTGAGGTCTCCAAAGTTTCAAGGAATTATGGTGATATCTCTTTCATTTTGTTTGATTAAGACATTTAAACTGCACTTGGAAGAACTTTATTCACTTTATTCTTCATTATTGTTCAAGTTCCTTTAAGTTAATTGATATTAACACTTTGGTTTTATTTTTTTTTAGCCTTCTTTGATGTGACATCAAAGATAAACCAAATGGAATTCTTCACAAAAATGTAATTAATTTAACTCTATTCAAACCTTTCCCCAAATGGAACTTTGTATTTTCAATATGGCAATATGTAAGTAAGCAACATAAGATTTTTTTCTGTAGTTATAAAATAAAAGGATTGGGCTAAATTATCTCAAATCTCTTTTACAGTTTTAGCATGCAGATAGTCTAACACAGTTGGCTGGTAACTGATGTGAATTTGGGAATTTTAACTTAAGCCCCATCCCTGGTCAAGATGCCATTCTTCTCTGATGAAGTAACATTTGCAAAATGAGTCATAAGAGGTCTCTTGGAGACTGCAAAGTCTGGAAACATAAGAAATAGATCATGGAAGGAAAGGCTCAGAAACTAATGTATGCACTTAAGAGAGTGGTCATAGTAATTATTTTGTGGGTGAACTGTACTTACAGATAAAAGTCATGGCTAAAAAAATATAAAACAGATGGTGCTGAGCCAGTAGGGTGAAATTATCCCTTAGAAACCAGCGGGATTTGGACTGAGACATTTTTGAGAAGTCCACAATGTTAACGGAAACTTCAACATTAGATTAACAAGAAGTATGTGCAAACTATTATCCACTTGCAATCTGCTTTCATCTAGTTATTAGAAAAGGATTGGATAAAACCTGAAATAGAATCAGTCAGAAATAGAAGCTAGTGTAGTGCTATGAGCTGGAGGTAAAATGATTTTCAGAACCATGAGAAAGTCCGTGAGCCTTAGAAGCTGGCTTTGCTCAATTTCAACACATTTCTGCCTGTATCTTGGAACTTGTTCAGAGAAGAACTGAATGAAAAATGAATACCTTGAATTTAAATCTATTTGATCTTTTGTGCTTAGCCCTTTTTTTTAGGATCCTTGGATGATTTGAACCCCGAGCTGAAAGAGCTTAAACTCGAGTTTCTGTATGGAACCCTTCAGCTAGCAGAATAAAGCAGTATAGATTTCCATGTCCAGAATTAAATTATAAACGTGATGCATTATAGAAAGTGAGAATAAGTGATCATCTCAGAATGACGAATAAAGTCGGGACATGGTGGTTCTGGATATGGACTTGCAAGGAGGCTGGAATTCAGTGCTGGAAGGTCTAGAAAGGAAGGCAGTCTATAGGCTTGAGTCTATGTGAGCGAAGACTTGGTATTGGACATGAGTAAAGGGGTTCAGTGAACAGAATGTAGCCTTGTCTCACCAGAGAACATGACAGAGCTAGTTACCTCAAGCCTGGTGGAATCACACTGGCTTTTGAATATTAGCTGTGAATGTCCTTCCCACCTATTTGTTTAAGATAGGATCTTACTATGCAACCTAAGCTGATCTGAAACTCACTATGTGACTCAGGATGGCCTCAATCTCACGACCCTCCTACCTCAGCCTCCAGAGTCACTCTTGGCTTTGGCTGCCCTTGTTAGTGGGGCTTCAATAGCAATAGCAAGGAACTGTTTGCAGAATGCCCACCCAAAAAATAGGGACAAAGGTTGTAGAGAAAGAGGAGTAACTTGGGAAGAATCAGTTACAATTTTTCGTACGTGTGTGCCTGTTCATCTGTGTGCATGTAAAGGTGGCAGCTAGTGGACAACCTTGGTGTCATCCCTAGGAATGCCAACCACCAATATAGGCCAGACTGGCTGGTGAGTGAGCCCCAGAGATCCTTCTGCCTTCACCTCCCCAGTTCTTGAATTAGAAGCATGTAAATCTACCCCAGCGTTTTTTATGTAGGTGTTGAGGATTGAGTTCATGCTTGTGAGATAAGCACCTTCCTCACTATACCATCTCCCTAGCCTACAACTATTTGTCAATGAAGTTTCAAATCTTGCCTTTATCTGGCCTTTTGGTAGATTAATGCTGTCCCAATTTAGGCTGATGTGGAAGAATCATAGTACAGAATATAAAGACAGGAGCAAAACTTGAAATTCCACAATTCATTCTTCCCTTGGTACACGACATAACAGGGGTCAAAGGAAATAAGAGATTTGTTGAGTCGCTCAGCTTGGAAGTGGCAGGTTCTCTTGGAGACTCACTTCCATGCCACAAAATACACATTGCTTAAGTGTCAAGACTTGTTTGTAGAAATCCTGATCTTGTGATCTTTCAAACACTCAAACTAGCTGAGTGTTTATTTCATTTCTCTCTTTCTGTGTATTCATGTTCATATCATGTGGGTGCACATGTATATACAGGTATATGCAAGGCAGAGGCTTACATTGGACATCTTTCTAGATCATTTTCCTTCTTATTTATTGAGGCAGTCTCTCACTGAACGTGGCATTCATCACTTCAGGTAGACTAATTGGCCAGCAAGCCCCAGGGATCCTCCTGTCTGCTCTCTACCAGTGCTGGGTTTGCAGGTACACTTTACACACCTGGCTTACATGGGTGCTGGGGTTCTGAGCTTAGGGCATGTTTGCATAGCAGGCACTTTACTGACTGAGCCATCTCCCTGCTCCCCTATTTAATTCCTTTCTAAAATATCTGTGTGCAAAACACTATTGTATGCCAAAGAATCTAGGAGCATGTACTCAAAGTATGGCTCATAAATTATCTTCTATATCAAAATGCTCTTGAATCTCATCTAATTAGATGATTTAGATTTGCTGGGGTTATGGTTAAATATCCTACATTTTAATTAGGAATCTGGTGATTTTTACCTGCTAAAGTTTGAGAATCATAGTTCTAAAGCAAAATAGAGTCCATTTCAAATGTTCTGTTTTTTTTTTTTTTTGAGCCTTGAGTAGGCTGTGCAAAACAATTTAAATAAGCACAAGTTTGTTACTTATACGGATTGAAGGACTAGGCAATTCTGTACTTTTAGTGTTACTATGTAATATTAATGCATTTAATAACTGGAATCCCATGGGCAAAAGCATAAAAATGTGAATTTTTTTTACTCACATGGCTGCAAGCCGAAAACATGTTTGAGTGTGTGTGGAGGGTTTGGGGGGAGGAAGATTACATTATGGCATAAACTGTACTCAATGAACAAATTGAATGGTAATCACAATTTCTGTTTGATGTCCAAAGTCCATGACTCAGATATTTGCACAGATGAGAATTACCAAAGTTTCAAAGAACGTGTATTATTTCAGGAAAGAAACAATAATTTTGATGGATCTAACATAACTGTCACACACACACAGACATGCACA
>PVHP010023953.1:0-17999 GCA_004024765.1 Zapus hudsonius | reverse complement strand
TTTAAGTCAACACAGGATAAGCCAGTGAGACAGAAACCAATGATTTCGACACAAAGACCTCTAAGCTCACAACCTTAAAGCAGCCTTAATACTCATCCACCACGACTCAGGGAACTATGCGGAAGAGGGGGCGGAAAGATTGTAAGAGCCGTGGTGGAGGAGATTATACAGAGGCATGGCCAGGAGAACCTGGCTGAATACTAGGCTATCCATGGTCCCCTGTCACAAGGACTGATCCAGAGGACCCATAGAGGAGGTTATCCAGAGGAGTGTGGAGGGGAGGGCAGCGGGGAATCGGGGATAACAACTCATTGTTTGCCCACTAAATATTGTAACTCATTATGGACAATAAAAAATTATGAATAAAATGAGGGTGATAATAAAGTAGTTTTCTATTAAATGAATAAATGAAAACAAGTTTAGAGATATTTAGCAGATCTTAGTGTTATGCTGTTTTCCTGTTGAATATTAATTATTACTGCTAATCATTGTAAAACACTGGTAATGGTAGTAGAGTAGCTGATTCTGATACTTACCCTATCTACACAAATGGATTATGACCATTCTCTTTTTCCTGTTGAATTCTATGGCATGCTGAAAACATTTGTTAGAAATGCTGACATTAGGTTATTCTAAGTACAATCATGGAAATGCCTGCCCATTTTTGCATGATCTATCATAGTATTATTAATACAGCAAGTGCTGAGAATTATGACTAGCTATTAAAAATCACACAATTATTACACATTATTTTTATATTACTAGCATATAGTATATATTTAAATAGATTGCATTACTTGCTTCCATAAGTTGAAGCAATATAGGAGTTGATTTAGTCTTCTAAAATAAAGTATAATATATTGTTCAGGCATGCCCACAACTCTTGTGCTCAAGGTAACTTCCAGCCTAAGCCTCTCAACTATCTGGAACTACAGACATAAACCTTTTTTTTTACAACCAGTGATTAATTTAGGTGATTTAAAATATTAATGAGGAATGCTGAATTTTCACTGAATGCTGTTTCTTGCTCCATACTAAATATCATGAACAGTTATGCCTTCCTTCATACTAATTATCATAGATTCATAGATAGATGGCAAACCCCACTATTCTCTTATGGATCTCATATTAAAAATGTGATTAAGTGTACCATGTGTAGATTTTAAGTCATTATATAAATATGTATACTCACATGCAAATATTTAATTACAGGTATATATATATATATATATATATATATATATATATATATAATAAAGTACGGAAGAGTATAAAGAATATTGGGGAATATGAATTTGATTATTTGTTAGGGTGGTAATGTGAAGCTTGACTGAAAATGTAATATTTCCATAAGCATAAAAATAGAATAATATATTCTGAAATATATTTTGAGAATGAATATTCTAAGCAAAGAAAACTCTATTACAAACACCCTAAGGTAGAAACATTCACAGATTTACTGTGGTATAACAAGGAAGATAAGTTAGTAGAAACAGCAATTTTTTTGTTTTCAGCAAAATATAGTGTAATGTAATTTGTGTGGAAGAATCACAACATTTTATGTAGAAAAATTGAATAATAGAGGGAGTGACATATGGCCAATGTAGATTATATAGAGAAATGGAAATGTCATACTGAAATCCTTTACTTTATACTAAGAATGACAATAATAAAAGTTTAAAATATAAAAAGAATATTTGAAACCAAAGGCTCTTTCAAATTATGAGCCCAATACACCACAAAGCCCAAACTACTACCAGGTGGAAACGTCCTTCTCAAATTTTCAGGGCTCTAGTAACACTTAAGAAGCCATAGGCGAAAAAAAAAAAGTCTGCCAGTTAAATACTTTGATTAGAAGATGTTCTTAATATTTCTATTCAACAAAACCAAAACAAAATAAAATGATGACCTTCCTCACCCAAAACACCCAAATAGATAGCCACACCCAATAATCACATATTTTTCATCATAAACCGACAGTTATCAACCAAGGACCAAATTTTCTCTCTCCACCCTGACTTTCCCTTGCTCTCTGATATATGCAATTACAACAGTATATCATGTGTTCATCTTCTCTTTAAAATATTTTCAGAACAAAAAGTGCATTTAAATATGAGATAAAGTGAAGGAAATTGTGTATGTGGTAAGTGTAAGCTAAAGGAAAAATAACATAGCTATTTTATGTCAGGTAAACAGTGTATAAGGAAAATTCATAAAAGACAAAGAGGTTCATTCTTTAATCATAAAAAGAGAAGTAGAACAAGTAGATGTAAGGACTGAGAACAATACTACTAAGCTGCAAATAATAAACTAGATACAAAAAATGACATTTCTAAAACTGTAGCTGGTCATTATTGGACACTCCAAAGAAATTACAAATTTGAGAGGTCTAAATTACAATTAGGTTATAAAGCATAATATTTAAGATCAGATAACCCAAAGAGGCAGGCCACCCAAGTGCAGCTTTCCTCAATACTTCTGCTTACTGTGTTACCTTGGGAAGGTTAGCTCATAATGCCTTGTTTCCTTTCATTCTTTTGGAAAAATGGAGATGCTGCTGCCTGTCTTAACTACTTCAGTGAAAAATGAAGGTGCTTTCATTTTTAAAATGCTTAGAGTTGACTGGAGAGATGGTGCAGTGGTTAAAGGCACTTGCTTGCAAAGCTTAACAACCTGGGTATGCCTCCCCAATACCCACCTAAAGACAGATGCACAAAATGGTGCATGCATCTGGAATTCATTTGTAGTGGAAGAAGGACCTGGCAGGCATATGCATTATCTCTCTCCTCTCCCCTCTCTCTAATAAATAATTATAAAATATAAATAAATAAAATGCTAGAGAATTAGAATATACTATTCTTAATAGTTAATGTTCAAAGAGTTATGTTGAAAATAGAATCTTCCTTACATTTGAACACCAATGTGTTTGACAATGTTTGCCCATGATGTAAAAGAAGTCTAAATTAGTTCCAAAGAATGAACTAGAGAATCATAGAGAATATGTTTTCTGACCACAATGAAATAAAATCACATATCAAACAAGACATTACTTATAAAGTCTTTCTATGGAAAAAGTGAAACAATAGATATTAAGTTTAAATATATAAATAAGGGAAACATGAAGTACTCATTTGAAAATCAACCTATCACAATGTGTTTAATAAATATAAGGAAAATATAATCAGAAGAAGGGGGATTCTTCATTCATGAAAGTCAAATTGCTTTTAAATATATAAAAGATACACTCACACATATAAACATTTTTATTTATTTGTCTGTACAGATTGAGTATCCCGAATCTCAATCTTGAAAATCACAATTTTTGAGCACTCACATGATGGTACAAGAGGAAATTTTGAAACCTGACCTCATGTGATCAGTTAGAGTCAGCAATGCATAGGCTTTGTGCACAAGATGTATGTGAAACCTTGATGATTTTTGTGTTTAAACCTGAATCACATCTCAAGGATATTTATTTAAATATGTGCAAATATTACAAAGTCAGGAATCAGTGTATGTAAGTATGACTATATATGTACAAATATATAGGGAAAAAATTAAAATCCAATTAATTTCAAAGAAATAAAAAATTGGAATATTGTTTCTGAGAATGAAATTTCTGTCATAGCATATTGCCGCACTGTTACTGAACAAAATAAAGTAATGGTCCATAACTAAAATTTCAACTTCTGCTTTCAGACATCTGTGTGGTTTTATCTGGTCATGCATAAGACATAGTACTTCTAGAAATCCAAATGAATTACCTAAATGAGAGCTTGGTTTTATAGAATGTACCTCATTTGTTATTAGATTGATGAACAACATAAATGACTCACTATAAATATGAACTTCACTGATGTTATTCTACTCATCTCCACCTAATCAAATATCTTCAACCATGCTAATGGAGTATTTTTTTCCTATGGACACTGGGGATATAGTTCAGTTGTAGAGTGCTCGCTGAGCATGTATGAAGCCTTAGGTTCCATTCCCAGCACTGTAGATCTTTTTTTTTTATTTATGTTTTATTCTTTGTGGGGTTTGTAAACCTGTCTGAGAAGGATAGATTCTTGAAACATGTGCTGGGAGGAATGGCTTTTACTGGTGTTTAAGACAGACAAAGTAGGACACTGAAGAGATTCCACTAGGAACAGAGTCAACTGCCCTGTGTGCATTCATGCAGAGGACCCAGGAAAATATCTCCCTCTCTCTGCTTCCCACAGGACTCCCTTAAAAGGCATATGTGGCTACATGGTTTTTACATGGATGCTGAGTGTGGACCTGTTTTTTCCCCGTCCTGCAAGTATAGATTGAGGCCTGGAATAGAAGAGGCCTCCTGTAAGCCCAACTAGACTCAGCTCAGGAGAGGGGAATTTGCTGAGTTTGCTATACCATGGAATTCTTTTTTAAAATATTTTATTTATTCATTTTTCAAGCAGAGATACAGAGAGAGAGAGAGAGAGAGAGAGAGAGAGAGAGAAACACCAGAGCCACCACTTTGTCGGTCGGCTTATGTGGGTCCTGAGGAATTGAACCCGGGGCCTTAGGCACTGGAGGCAAGTGCGTTAACTGCTGAGCCATCTCTCCAACCCTATACCATGGAATTCTTACAAAATATTCAAAAACTGTTTTTAGGTCTTGATATAAACCTAAAGTCGATTTCCATGATGGATACACTCTGTTATGACATAGTTCAAGATAGTAACCTGATGTGGCTGGACACACATATATGGAGAGATATTTGCCTCTTTGTATCTCATAAACTTTTTTTATGTAGAGTTTTGCATGTCCTTGACTGAAGAGGCTGAATGCGAAGATTTTGTTTGAGAAGGATCCATCGTTTACAGAAAGTGAAAACTTGGCTGAAGTGAGGTATACACAGGAATTCTTATAACACTTAAATGCCAGTTTCCAAGTTTGAAATTTATATTTTTAAACTGTATTTTTCACTGAGAATAACTAATAATTTGACGAAGAAGGGATTCATAGTTTTAAAGAAAGTGAGAACAGTTGACTGAAATTAAGTATACCTTGGAATTTTTATAACACTTAAAATGCCAATTTAAAAGTTTGAAATTCAGACTTATAAACTTTATTTTTTCATTGAAAATAAATCACAATTGCCAGTCTTTATGAGGTAAATTGTAATTTTTTTCTTTCAGTAATTTTGAAATACACAGTACATTAACTATAGTCATCAAGCTATACAATGGTATGTCTTATTTCTCCTGTCTGACTGAAACTTTGTGTCCTTTGTTTGAAATATATTTTCAGTCACTTGGTTCCGTAGGGACATGATTTAAGATGGTTCTAGTGATATGATTAGCATTGTGACTTTTTAATTAAAGTTTTAATTATATTGAAATATTTAAATAACATTCTATTTAAATTGCTAAACCAAGAATGCAATGTATCTTAACATTAAACTGTGTAATTAATTCACCTACCTAATAACAAGTGTATTATTTATGTTCTTTAACATTTTTATTATGCACATACTTATCTTGATATATACAAGTTGTCCCATTGCCACTTAAAACACTTTGGTCTGAAACTTTGACTTTTAGACTTTCTTATTGTAAAGTGCAGTATAAGCAAAACACACAGAAAAAATATGTGACTTAATCTAGTGATTCATACTTGAATTTGTGTCTGAAGCACCTGGAAGGCTTGTTAAAAGGCAGCCTGCCGGGCCCTGCCCTGAGAGTTTCAGCTTCACAAGGTAAGACTAGGTTCTGAAAATTTCCAGTTCTGACAATTCCCAGAGGGGATGACAATGTTGTTTCTTTGAGCACCCAGTTGTACAATTTCTATCTTAGGTAATTAATGTAAGAAAAGCAATCACCGTGTAATCTTCCTACAGGTTAAAAATTAAAACATACCAGCTACCATAAGATATGGTTTAATAATATCCCCTAATTTCCCTTGCTTCCTTCAAAAATTATTCATATTCTAACTTTTAAAGCTATTCCTTAGATTTCATTTTACATTTTGTCAATCAGAGTAAGTCCTTAGATACTATAAAATATCTCTGTATGACCCTTTCTCACTTTAATGCATACATTAAGTCCTCAGATAGTATTGAAGGATCTTGACCATTTGAAATGGAGGAATTTTCCTAATGTGAGTCTTATTAAGTTCATACACTTGGTTTAGTCTTACCATATAATCAAGTCCTCCAAAGTCCCATTAAATTGGCAGTTCGATCAAGGTTTATGATCAGATTCACTAAGTAGCTTTGAAAGAGTTTGTTCACAAGGGAACATGTAATATCTGGTCTTTGCTCTAATTTTTTGAAATAAGTATGATTGTGAACATTTTATTTTGATTTTTAAATCAATATCTTAAGACTGGGTCAAGGTCACTGGAGATAGCTACTGTCATATTCAAAACAATGCATTTATACAGGACAGTCTTCCTCATCTTCTTCAGAGTATTTGGAGACAAGAAGCACATTATTGGTGGGGCAGGATTCTGGACTTCCAGTCTTAGCCCAACTTTTTGGAATAATGCTTTTCACAATTGTAAGTCTCAGCCTTTAAATTCAAGCCCATGTAAGATGCTACTTAAAAGTCCCTATTTTACTTCATTATTACATGCATAGTTATGTTCATTCTTGATTTGAAAACAAATAGAATGAATGGGAGCAAAATCTGTGAGATACATATCCTTATATCCACAGACAACTACAGTGCCTTTTAGATGCTGAGGGTCCATGGGGAACATTAGCATCCCTTGGTTTTCCACATGAATTTGTGTGAAGTCCTAGGTTTCTCAAATGGAAAAGTTGCCCCCCTGTGGGAGATCACATTAAGGGAGATTCTCAGACAAGCAGTCTGGATAGGCCTGCTATGACCTCACACATCTTTGCCACACCAATCACTTTTGCCAGGCCTTTGCTCCACCTAGATCAAGGTGGGTCTCTCCTGAGGGCCCTCCTCCAGCATGATTTTATAATCTGGCCAGAGCTAAGGGTCCTTTGCTCTCCACTGCTCTGACCTGGCCACAGATACACACAGACTGTTCTCTGTAAGGAGTAGATACACACAGACTGTTCTCTGTAGTGAGTAGAATCTTTTCTCTCTCTGATCTTGCCTTTGGCAGGATCAAAGAGGGAGAAAATACTTTATTATGGGTTTTATTTTAAATTTTTCTTAAAAGCATGTATCTTTTATTTCTTCTTTTTGATGACTTTTATGAATTTATCAGGCCACGTGGTGATGGGTTACCTTTCTTTTTACTCCACTTCTTTTCCTTTCTCCCTTATCCTGGTAAATAAACATGTGTGCTATTTAAAACTCTCCATCTGAGTTGCCAATTCCTTGATGTGCTTAAGATACAAATTTGGGGTTCAAGAGTTGCCAATATTTTTGTGTGAGTCCCATGTCACCCAGGTCATCTGTGACATGTCAATAGAAAAATCAACATCAGCAAAGTCACCAACCTTCCAAATACTTGGATCTTCTCCTTTAAGGCACAACCAATCTGTCTTGGTATTTCTGCTCATGTAGGGACAGAAATATCTGCTAAGATTTTACAAACTTCTTTTTTTTTCTTCTTTGTTTCATTATACTCTGACATATTGGCCTGTCAAGCTCTTGTTATTGTCTAAATACTAACAGAGATTTTAGTCTTAGTACTTGCTCCCTGTTCACCCCAACTTCCACAGAATAGCCATCTTTTCCTAGAGGGTCTTGAGCTCTGTCAGCCAAGCATACTGAGGCTGATGCTTTAGCAAAGTAGACACACATGTAGCAAGCCTGGTTCCTGATTCTGAGATCTTGTCCATCATTACAACATTGGAACATAGCTAATGAGTCAGGCAACACACACTGAGACTGGGGCATCTGACACATTTCTTCTATTTTAATGAGTTTATTTTAGCGTATTATTGGTATATCATCTTAAATATAATATTTGATCCATTATGATAAAAACAGAGTCAAGAAACTTCTCACAAAGATATATAGAAGCTTTCATTACCCTCAAATGTCCCCGATGCCTTTTTGCATTCAATACCTCTTGCTTTCCAACTCACCAGCAAACCAAACAAACACTGATCTCCATTCTATCATCATAGTATTCCTAATCTTAAATTTCAATTTAATTAATTCTATTGGTATCAATAGAACAATTGAACAAGAAGCTCTAAAGCTATATCACTATAAAGCAAAATAGGAGGAAGTAGGAATAGAAGGTAAGGGCAGGCATTGGTACAAAAAATAGGAAAAACCAAGGAATAGCAGTAAAAAAAAGACAGGAAGTTGAGAATTGGTAATGTGTATGTATACAAAACTCCCTACAATATGGAGTTAAAAGAATCTCCATTTTTATGAACATGAAAATATTAGGAGAACATGTGTGTGGAGAGGGCATGAGAGTTCTGTGTCTTTCCCCATAACTTAACCAAGCCATCTTTTCCATTTGGCTCTTTGGAAGTTTCATCTATAATAAACCAAGAAATGGTTTTTCATTCATTCTATTAAATTATTTAAACCATAAAATGATTCATGAGAAGTCCAAGATTTGAGTCCATCAGTAAGAATTATGGGAGGCACAGACTTAACAATTGCTCTCTGAAGTGGATGATGAGACCTTATCTCCATGGGTTTTGCACTAACATGAAAGTTGGATCAAGATTTCAGTAAATTGTATGACACTTTTCTGTGTTTACTGTGAAGAGGAGACCAGGTCAGTGTAAAATGAAACCCCATATATGAAGCAAGAAGAGTGCATGAGTAGAGGAAGCAGCAATGACTCACCTCCCAGGTCCTAAACCCTTGAAATAATAATTATGTTCTCTGTTTCTATATGTTAGACTATAAAATATGCATCAAGATAGTGGGATCATATGTTGTCCTGTGTGTGACTTACTTCACTAAGCATTATGTTTTTCAGGTTCATCCATGGCATCCTAAATGGCAAGATTTCATTTTTTAAAGCTATATAATATTTCAGTATATAATATAGTACATTTTATTTGTTTACTGGTTGAAGGTCACTTGAGTTGTTTGAAATTATCTATTCACACTTCTTAACTCCATTGAGTTGGGATTTTCTCTGTTTAGTACATGAAGAAATCAAAACACTGAAAGATTTAAAAAATCTTACTTAGTCACTTAGTAATAAATGTAATACCTGAGATATAATGGAATTTAAAGATTTTTTAAGCTCAAGACCTTTGAAGCTTTTAGAAAATAACAATCTTTTCCTATATGCACACTAGCTCAGCATCCATAAATTTTCTTACAATAGTTTTCATAACATTTTCAGAAATGCCTACATTTCCATCTGGTTATGAAACATCAGGATGTTTTATTAAATAAACATTCTAGTTCAAGTACTTTGCTACCAACTTGGAGAGAACATTAGCCAAATCATACTATTAAAGTGGCTAGTTGAGCAACTGAACCTGAAAAGATGATGCATCCAAGGAACCCAAACTTTGACTGTACCATGGATCAGAAAGGATTAAGTATAAAGGAGACAAATTCAGAATGTTACCTAAAAAGAAATAAAGATAGTCTGAATGGTGAGGTCACAGAAGAAACTTTATGAAAACTATGCACAAATGACAATTTATAATTCAATGATAGGCAACCCTCAGTTAACCTATTTCTCCAAAGCTAAGTTGAAAACTGCATGCTAAGATAAAAATTAAGGATTTTTTCATATAACAGTATACTTTGTCCATACTACCTTTGAGTCTAAACAAATAAAATAAAATGTGACCTTATTATAAGTTATTAACATCATTTATCATAAAGATGATCCCCATTAGGTGAAAAGAAGAGATTGAATCTATATTTTTTACATATTGCTGTCGGTGTGTATAAGTCAAACTGTTATATATTGAATGTTTGAATATTGATTGTAGCTTGACCTTAACAATTTATCTTTTAGTCTCATGCCATCACCCTTCATGATAGATGTTATGGCTAAGGGTCTTGCTGAAATTTCATTGTAGACCTCAGTTTGCAGGGTATCATAAATAAGTAGTCAAATCTGCTGCAGGGTATGGGATGTTTTAGTTGGCATAAACAGATTATCATTTAGTTCCATATTCTGGCTTTCATTCATCAAGATAGAATCATTTTTCATTTACAAAAGCAGCTCTTATAAGAAACCACCTTAATGATCATCAAGTGAAGAGAAAAGTTGCAATCATAAGGGAAGAGTAACTCCATGCCTACCTACCTAAATAAAGAATAATACATAATATATGCTCTATTTTGTGTTTTATATAGATGAGGAACAGAAGTGCTTATGTAACTATATAAACAATGATTCTTTTTAAAAAATATTTTCTTTATTCATTTAATTTCAAGCAGTGAGATACAGAGAGAAAGAGAAAGAGAGAGAGAGAGAGAGAGAGAGAGAGAGAGAGAGAGAGAGAGAGAGAGCGCGCACCGGGGCCACCACATTGTGGGTCTGGCTTATGTGGGTACTGGGGAATTGAACCGGGGGTCTTAGGCACTGGAGGCAAGTGCCGTAACTGCGGAGCAATCTCTCAAGCCCTAAACTGAATGTTTCTTATTGGTCAATAAAATAATATATGTAATAAATGAATTCAGTATAAGAAAATAAAATGTAAAATACATGAATCTTAAGACAAGACTATTATCTTCAAAAGGCTTTCACTTTAAGAAGTACACACTCAATGCATACTGAATCATAACATAAGTGCTTTATTGCAGTCTTTCTTGAACTCTATTTCTTTGTATCTCATCTCATTAAATTTTGGCAAGATTCTTTATTTTCTTACATTTCTAAATCATTGTACAATGAATAATAATAATACTTACCCTATCTATTTATAGTTTTGTTATACTAATTATTTGAGGTAATGTACATATTGTACAACTCTGGATACTGGGAAATAATATTATATCATGGGTAGTAATAACTATTAAAATGAAGGTCTGCTGAAATCATGGTCATTATTACAATGTATTTATTTTAAAATGTGGTGGATTGAAGAGTGCCCCCTCCCCCCAAAAAATGACCACCCAGAATTTCAAAATGTAATATGTTTGGAAATATCACCTTTGCAGCTGTAACAAACTGCTACTTCACATGAAATTATCTTGCATTAATGGTTTTTGTAAGTAAATAAGAGATAGATTTGCATACTGATGCAAACATAAGAAAGACATGTGAAGGTGGAGGCAGACCATGGAGTGATAACAGCTCCAAACTGAGGAACATGAATTTCTGGGAGCCATCAGCAACTAGAAGAACCAATAGAGGATTCTTAACCAGCAACTCCAGGAGCCCTGGTTCTACCTGAACCAATACTGCAAAAGTCTCATTTGTATATATGTGAGGACATAAATTCCTACTGTGTAATGTCACTCTGTTGTGTTGTTTTAATATATTAACTTTGGGAAAATAATAGGACATTTATTTCTTAGCAGATAGTTTTAAATGAATGGAAATTACCCTGGAATAACAAATTACATGGATTTAATTGATTTATCCAAAGATCTATCTGAGCTCTGCTTTCAAATGTGGAGACTGACTTAAATTATCAGCAACCAGACTGATATAGTCAGCTCCACTCTGCTGGGATGAACTTCCAAACTAGGCACAGTTTAGAGGAGAAAGGGATTTATTTGAATCTTACAGATCCAGGGGAAGTTCCATAATGGCAGAAGAAGTTGGCTCCCTTTCACAGATACAAGCAGAGAGAGAAAAAAAGACCAACAGCACCACAAAATAAGCAAGAACAAAAAATGGCGGCAACAACAGGGGCCCTGGCAGAACTCAGACCTCTCTGCATACCTTTAGGCAGTAAATCAGATCCACACCTGTGGTAGTTTAAGTGGACGTCCTCTAATACATCCAGGAGTTTTATTAAAAGCTTGTCCCCTACCACAAAGACTGATACAGACAGCCCACGGAGGAGGATATCCAGCTGACTGGGGATGGGGAAGGGGGGCAACGGGAAATTGGGAATAACAACTCATGGTTGGCCCACTAAACAATGTAACTCATTATGAACAATAAAGAAAAAAAAAAGCTTATCTCCAGGGAATTTTGTGGAAGAGTGGATGGGACGATTATAAGAGCCAAGATGGGTGGGAATACCCAGAGAAACCACTTCCTCCCCACCCCACACAATGACTGACTGCAGCTGACACAGCTCATAACCCACAATCCCATGGTGCATACTAGTAAGCCCACTGAGGAGGGCCCAGTGGAGTGGGGCAGGGAGGAGGGAAATGGTGGTACCAACATGATTTGGTCACACAATGTTTCTACTTAATAAATTTTTTTAAAAATAAAAAGTAAAAAAGCTTGTCTTCTGCTGCCTGGCTGGAGAAGGTGTCACTATAGGTGGATCCTAGTGTCTAGTTCTAAGGTATTTTTGCAAGTGGGTCTAAAATTCCAGCCATAGATATATTGAAAACCTGCTGAGCCCAACCCAGAGTTTCCTGCCATTTGCAGCCTGAGTGTATGTACTCTTAGAGGTCCTGATGGAGGTTTTTCTTTCTACTTAAATCAGTAAGCTTCAAATAAATCCCATTTCTCTTACAAACTGTGTCTTTTTTAGAGGTTCAGCACAGCAACTAAAGCTAACTACCACAGTCCCCAAACACATCTTTGGGCTAGACCCTAGTATCCAACCCCACTGACACCTCTACCATCCAGGCCACTGAAAATCCAAATTACAGGTTTCAATGAAACATTTGAGTCCACTGGGGGACAAACATTCAAACTACACACATTATAAAGTTCTTCCTTTATAATATGGTTATTTGATAAACTGCATATACTTTGTATCAAGTGCTCTAAATCTGCATTGAGTCTAGTGTTTGGTAGAAACGAGAACAATAATGGCTCATGGAAAATATAATTTATTCAGTGACAGAGGAACTATGCTTCTTACTAAAACTGTGAGAGCTGAGATGTAGCTCAGAGACACAGCAATTGCCCAATATATGTGAGACCCTGGGATCCATTCCCAGCAAAACAAAAGAAATAAAAAGAGAAAAAGAAGAAAAGGAAACTCAAATCAAAGACTGACATTAATCACTTATTTTACTTCAAAATTCTATAAAATGACATCTACTGGATTCATAAATACAAATTTGCTGTGGAAATCACAGGATAAAATGTCACTGCCCATTGCCTGCGGGGGCAATGATAAAACACACACAAACACACACACACACGGCTTAAGGGTGGACAAATGTGCATTCTCTCTTTATTGCTCTCTCAGATCTCTCTTCCATAAATGAAATCAGAATATATAGGGCTCCTTGCCAATCAGGGAGCTATTGGTCTATGATAAGAACCTGTAGGCATGATGTACAAATAGCCAATCAGGACTACCTCCTGAAACCTATTAAGCTAAGCCCCTCTTGGGAAACTGTCAGGTGCCATCCTGAGATTAAGCCAGGGTGTGCCTCCGTGGGCCCCCAAAGGCTTTTGCCCCCGACATATCCCCCTTTTCTTTTATAAAAAAATAGGCTCGGGACCGTGTTTGTCTTAGGTTGTCCATGGCAAATTACATTCTTACCCGTCATTGGAATTCTGACCTCTAAGCATCAAAACCCTGTCTTAGGTTGATATGTATTTCCAAGGATCTTACCCGTCTCTGACTACTGATCCAGCATATTAAGCCTTATATGGGGGTAGGATCAGCCATCCATAGCTGCCATGGCTTGCTTAATTAGCTGTGCTTGCATTTGTTGGCGCTGTATAAAGTCCTACAACAGAACAAATACATCCCAATGTCATTAATTGTTCAACAATATTAAGTTGTTCTTGTACAAGGTCGACCCGTTGATTAAGAATCATAAATCCAGTTTTAAATTGTCCAATTAATTGATTCTGGATGTTCAGAGCTTGGGCAGTCGCAGAAGAAAGAGTATTGAGAGTCTGTGCTGTAGGAACTGAAGTAGCAAGAGCAACAGCTATCACAGTAATGATGGGAGAAGTTATTCCAAAATCTCTCTTTTTACGAACAGCAATTGATGTATGAAGAGAACTGACATCAACAGGAACTGAAATATAGTGAGGTATCTGTAGTATGACTGCAGTATTGTACTTAGTAGCATTCTAAACTTGTATCCTGGAGTAGGGAATATCTTAAACAGTTAGTTCAAGTACACAAAAAAAGACAATTGTTGAAATAATATCTTAGATGGAAACTCTGTGATCATCCACAAGAAAGCAGGCAAATTTCTGAAAAGGAAAAACTGTGACAACCAATGTTGTTAGCTTAATTAATTTATTCCAACACATTTATCTAATAGGAGGATAGAAGCCACAATGACTGAAATTAAACCTTACAAGTCAAATGATGACCACCTGACAGTATTAGCATAAACAAATAGAGCCATCTCGTTAAGACTCACAATGCTTTTTGATATGAACCCACCCTAGAAAATCAATACCAGTAAGCAATTTCTATCCCTTTTCTTATTAAGGGACTAAGCAAATATCTTTAGCAATTACTATAGAATGCCAAATGAGTATAACCATAGTATGTCTAACCATTGAACAACCTGGTATAAGAAAGACACTTTCTAGGGGCATTCTCTCCCTTTTTAAAAATTTTTTTAATTTTTATTTTATTTTTATTTTTTTATTATTCATAATGAGTTACATTGTTTAGTGGGCGAACCATGAGTTGTTATCCCCAATTCCCCATTGCCCCCCTTCCCCATCCCAGTCACCTGGATATCCTCCTCCGTGGGCCGTCTGTATCAGTCTTTGTAGTAGGGGACCATGAATAGTTCATTCTTCAGCCGGGCTTTCATGTCTCAAGTGCGTAGTTACTGAGGGTTGCCAGGTCTCTGCTATTCTCCCCCACCACGTCTCTCACAATCTTTCCGCCCCCTCAATTCCCTGAGTCGTGGTGGGCGAGTATTGAGGCTGCTATGGTGTTGTGAGTTTAGGGGTTTTTGTGTCGAGATTCGTTGGTTTCTGTCACACTGGCTTATCTTTTGTTGTTTGGATGGCTATGGCTGTGGGTCCCTTGTTCATCCAATCATTCTCTGTGGGGTTCCGTATGAATCCTCCCCCGTATGACTGTGGTGGCTCATCGCATGCCAGGATCTCATCTTTCTGCCTGCAGTCGGTTGGTAGGGATTATATGGTCCACAGCTCCCTCACTGTATCCTGAAAAATACAAACACAATCTCCATCGGAGAATGAGGTCAGTATCAGTTAACAAATATACAACGATCTGGATTCCTTAGCTTCTATTTTTAAAAGCGTCCCCGGCAGTCACTCGCATAGTGCATCTTTTCTTGGGAGCCCAAGAGTATGTGATCCGTTGCATATCGCCCTGAATCCCCAGTTCCAATCAAGGGTTCCCCCTCACTGATTGGAGTATTTGGCCGAATTTAATAGCTGTTGATTATCTCCCCCAGGCTCAGGCTCCTCCATTGCACATGTGCTCCTTTCTTGGTTTCCTTTTCTCTCCCAGTAGGAGGTGTGGTCAGCCTACTCGTGGCCTCAGACTGTGTTTCATGCCAGTGGTCTGTTTACACCAGCTGTCGTTGTTCAGCTTCCCCTGGCAGCTTCTGTAGTGTCTTCCAGCACTGCACTAACTGCTATCCAGGATCTGGTTACCATTCCAGGCCTCAAAGAGTCTCTCGATGCTGAACGATGGTATTCTGTGGTTTCTTCAGCAACAGGGTTTTGCCTCAGGCCTGGGGAGAGCATTCAAGAGCCTTGACAGAATTCTGTCTTGTTTTTGTAACCTCATGGGTCACTTTGATCAACAGCTCAGTGAGGGAAGGAACTAGTGGCTGGGACCTGGGGCTGTCAGACTGCTCAATTGTTCACAGACTCAGACATTCTCCCCTACTACTCATGGCCCCTCTTACCGGTTGACACCCACTACTTACTCTTTAGGTAATAGTATGCTCGTGAGAATTTTATGATTTTGAACCTAATTTGGTTTGGCCTCATGTTTGAGCCTTTTCCCTCCCCCCTTCCCTGACCCCACTCTTATAACTTCTCAGTTCTTTCTACTAGTCTGGATAAAGAAAACGGTTATCCTGGCTAAGAACAGCATATGAGGGAGATCATGCAGCGTTCCATTCTCTGTTCTTTTGAGTGTTCTCTCAGTAAGATCTGCTCAAAGTCAGACCATTTTTCCCTAAATTTTGATGTGTCATTTTTCCTTTCAGCAGAGTATAATTCCATCATATAAATATACCACAGTTTCCTTGTCCATTCCTCCATGGATGGGCATTTGGGTTGATTCCAATTCTTGGCTATTATGAATTGAGCTGCTATAAATATAGTTGTACAAAATTTTCTGCATCGAGATGCGGCATCTTGTGGGTAGATGCCTAGTAGAGGGATAGCTGGGTCCATTAGTAGTTCTATGTCCATTCTGTCTAGGAGTCTCCACACTGCTTTCCATAATGGTTACACAAGTTTGCAATCCCACCAGCAGTGAATGAGGGTTCCTTTTGCCCTGCATCCTCGCCAGCAACGATTGTTGTTGGTTTTCTTTATGATTGCCATTCTGACAGGGGTAAGATGGTGTCATTGTTTGATCCAGGTGTCCCCCACAAACAAATGAATGTGTTCTGATAGATGGATCCTCAGCTGATGGCAGTTTGGGTTTTACAACCTCGATGAAGCTGTGTTGTTGGGGGTGGGCTTATGGGGTTATAAGCCAGCTTCCCCTTGCCAGTATTTGGCACACCTTCCTACCGCTGTTTGCAGTGCTGTGGCAGAGGTGATGTCCAGCCCTCTGCTCATGCCATCGTTTTCCCTGCCAGAATGGAGTCTCCCCTCGAGTCCTTAAGCCAAATAAACCCATTCCTCTACAAGCCGCTTTTGTTTGGGTTCTTTCTGCGCAGCAACAAGAAAGCTGACTGCAACAGATGGTATCTCATTGTGGTTTTGATTTGCATTTCCCTGATGCTTAGGGATGCTGAGCACTTTCTTAAATATGTCAATGCCAATTGTGTTTCCTCCTCCGTGAATTCTCTGTTGAGATCAGTACCCCATTTTGTGAGGGGGCATTTTGGGTTTTTGTTATAAATGTTTTTTAGTTCTCTGTATGTTTTGGAAATTAGTCCTCTGTCTGAGTTGTAGTTGGCGAAAATCATTTCCCAGTTTGAAGGGGGTCTATTGGCTCTGAGAATGGTCTGTTTGTCTGTACAGAAGCTTCTGAGCCTGATCAGGTCCCATTGCTTAAGTGTTTGTTGTTTTTCCTGGGCTGTTGGAGATTTGCTCAGGAAATTTTTTTCCCACTCCTATTTCTTGTAGAGTTCCTCCTATTTTTTCTTCAGGGTGTTCATGGTTACCGGATTTATATTAAGGTCCATTTAGAGTTGATTTTTGTACAAGGTGAAAAGAGTGGGTCTATTTTCATTTTTTTACACATGTTTATCCAATTCCTCCAGCACCATTTGTTAAAGATGCTATCTTTGGCCCAACATACATTGTTGGCCCCTTTGTCGAAGATCAAATAACTGAAGTTACTTCCATTTAAAGCTGGGTCTTCAATTATGTTCCATTGATCTGTCTTTCTGTTTTTATGCCAGTACCATACTGTTTTTATTACTATGTCTTTGTAGTATGTTTTGAAGTCAGGCATGGTGATACCTCCTAAGTAGGATTTTTTATTTAGAATAGTTTTGGCTATACGAGGTCTTCTGTCCTTCCAAATAAATTTAGAGATTTTTTTTTGTGTCTGTGAAGAACAAGGTTGGGATTTTTATTGGCATAGTGTTGAATCTGTAAATCGCTTTTGGCAGGATTACCATTTTTAATATATTGATTCTCCCTGTCCATGTGCATGCAATATCTTTCCATCTTTTCACGTCCTCCTCTATTTCCTTCTTGAGTGTTTCAATATTTTCCTTATATAAGTCCTTTACAGCCTTGGTTAGTGATATTCCAAGGTATTTGATTTTCTTTGAGGCTATAGAAAATGGGACAGTCTCTCTGATGTCTTTTTCTGTCTGCTTGTCTTCTGCATATATAAAGGCTACTGATTTTTGTGTGTTGATTTTGTA
>PVHP010023952.1:0-26892 GCA_004024765.1 Zapus hudsonius | reverse complement strand
TTGCCAGAGTTTGGCACACCTTCCTGCCGCTGTTTGCAGTGCTGTGGCAGAGGTGATGTCCAGCCCTCTGCTCATGCCATCATTTTCCCTGCCAGGATGGAGTCTCCCCTCGAGTCCATAAGCCAAATAAACCCATTCCTCTACAAGCCACTTTTGTTTGGGTTCTTTCTGCGCAGCAACTAGAAAGCTGACTGCAACAGTGAGATAACTAGGCTCATATAAAATTTCTGGGTTTAAATTCAAGTCTTTTCATTTCAAATCTGTTGTGTTTCATGCTGTATCATATTGCCTCTCAAACAAAGAGAAAGGAACTAAGGGAGATTACTTAGGCTAATAAAAGAAAATTTAAATATTTTAAATAGTCGCTGAATGATCAGCTGTCCTAGTGAATCTAAATAAAATGATTTTCAGCAATTCAATTTGCCATTAACATTTAAATTTAGTTATCATTGCATATAGTGTGATGATCCTCATCTTGATTGAAGTGCTGAAATAAACATGGTAATATTATGGCAAAGAAAGTAGTCTGTCACCTAGAGATTAGAGAACTAAGCCCATTGGACAGGGAAAACTGGAGACTGCTTAATTAGGAAGAGACAAAAAGAGAGGTAATTTTGGCCTCTATAAGAAAGATTTTCTGAAAGGTAATCTGCTCAGTTCATTGTCTACTTAAATATGTAACTGTACAATTTGCTTCATTAATCAAATAATATTTTCTTTCAGTTTTTATACTGTGCTAGTCATATGATCTGTTCAGAGGCTATTAAGATGAGCAGGTTTCCCTGCTATCTATGGGCCTTTTAATGTGATGGCAAACATACAAGATTATTATAATATAAGTTAAATATTAAGGCTATGTGTGTCTGGAGTGCTGGAGGGTTACAGAGCTAATCTGAGGGTGTCAGAATAAGTGTGTGTGTGTGTGTGTGTGTGTGTGTGTGTGTGTGTGTGTGTGTTTGTGTGTTTAGCTGTTTTGAAGCTTGAATATAATTTTACATGCTTAAACTGACGTAAGGGAGATTTCAGTTAAACTTAAGGGTGAATTTTTATATATTAGCTTAAGAACTATAATGGCCTATTAAAAGAGGTGATTTTTTTTAACTTCTGTGGGATTTTAAAGGTAAACACTAATCTTTCTAAAGTAAGAGACAGTACCACTTGATCCTTTAAGCAAGGCATTTTCTAGTGTTGGTGTTATTCTGATAAACTGAGAGCTGATACTGCATGCCTGGAGTTTTGCAAAATAAGGCTGCAGATATTATGGAAATCATGCAGTGTACCTAAAAGCAATTCATTAAAAATGCTTCTATTCTCTTTATGCTTGGTTTTTATGTGAATCTGTGTTTGAGGAGAAAGTACATGTGTTTGTTGTAAGCAGATTTTCTTGTGCTCTCAGCTAAGTAATAATGGAAACTGTGGAAGGAGATGGTGCTGGATATGAAGCATTGGGAGTGAGCAATATGGATGGTACCAATGTACTTTACTGAAGAAAAAGAGAATTGTTTCCTCCTGGTGATTGTTTTTTGAAAAATATGTGATTGTATTAGAAAAACAGAGATAACGATTCTGAGATAATGCATCAAAGCAGAGGCTTAGGGGCTCACTCTCATCTGAGGATCTGGAATCTTTTCAGAATATCTTGGTATCAAGGTTCAGCTTGCTCCAGAGGGAGTGGATTTCCTAGATGTATCAAAGCTATAAGAAGCAACACAGTGTAATGTTTAAAATTAAAGAACCTGAAACCAGACTGCCTGGTTTGAAATGTTTATTCTTATGAACAATTGTGCAATCTTGGACAAGACTTTTTTAACTCCCCAATTCTGAGCTCTTTCTTCTGTGAAATGGAGATAATGAGAATGTAACTACATCTATTTGTAGGGCTAGATGAAGATTACATGAATCAACAAATAGAGACATAATACCTGGAACCTAGTAGGTACCATTTTGGTATATAAGTCTAGCCTTTTGTAATATTCCAAATCCTCTCTCAGAACCCTGTGAAAAATGTTAGGTAGATTAAATTAACCCCATTTGACAAATGAGTCTATAGGCTTCCAGGGGCTAAGTAGCTTGCTCCAGGTCATGCAGAGCCAAGACTTGAACTAGAACTTCATGCCTCATCTAGCATTGTTTCCACTTGATCACACTTGTCACTGGTCCACATTTTTTAGGACTTCCTTAAACAATAGGGAAATAAATGTGTTTGTGTATATTTATTTTATATTGCCATCCAAAACTGTTTCTGGTATAAGTAGCTTAAAACAGTGCACATTTATTATGTTAAACTCCCGTGCTTCAAGATTCTGAGCAAAGCTTAGTAGAATCCTTGCTCAAAGCCTCACCAGGCTGTAGTCAATGTGTCAGCCAGGTTGCATTCTCATTTGCTGGATCCAGTAGGGAAGGATCTACTTCTAAGCTTTTTCAAATTCTTGGCAAAGTTGATTACCTTCTGGCCTATGATACTGTGATACCTGACTGTTTCCTCCTTCAAAGGTTGCAATGGAGAGAGAGAGAGAAAGAGAGAAAGAGAGAGAGAGAAAGAGAGACAGAGAGACAGAGAGAAAGACAGAGAGAGACAGTCTTGGCCCATGTCATTTCATTTCCTGGACTGTCATGCAATATAAAGATTCATGGATAACATGGAGTTATAGATAGGGACATATGAATCTTCATGCCCACCAAATGCTGCTTCTAGTGTGTATTAGTCAGGGTTCTCTAGAGGAAACAGAGTTGACAGAATGGATTGTAGTAAAAGGAAATTTACTGTGGTACCTTACAACAATCCAACAATAGCAGTCTGCAGGCCGACAGGTGAAGAAACCAGTAGCTGTTCAGTCCATGTGGCTGGATGCCTCAGCAGTCCCAATCCTGCCCAGAATGCCTCATGGCTCCCTTGGGAGCTGCTGCTCTTCAGTCCACAATGTGAGGCCAAGGAACCTGTGTTCCAATGTCCAAGAAGGGTAGGAGAGCAGGATGCAAATTCAAGTCATGAATAAGCACTGGCAGCCAACAGGGAGGGAGCCAAGGAGAGAATTTCTTCCTCTTTATATAGCTTTAGGGTGGGAGTCTTACAGCCCTTCCCCAGACTTAATAGCTTCCTAAGTCTCTGGAATTTCCTTCCTGCACTGCCCACACAGGAAAGGATGTTTAGTTCTAGCTTATTTGAGCTTCTTTACATCCTGTGCCCTACTGAGAGACTGCCTTCCTGTAAACATCCTCAGAGACCCACCCAAGATAATTAAAAAGATCAAGTTGAAAACAAAACCTAACCACCACATAGGGTGAATAAAAATGTTCTCTCTTTCTCTCTATATATATGTATATATAATTTTACAAAAGTATGTAGATATTGTAATAATTAGTAAAATATAAGCTTATTTATAACTATCACTTATTTTAGCTTCTTGTGCATTTTCTCAAGCAATATATTATAACTGTATGACTCTACTGCATGCATACATCTCTGTGTTTGAGAGAGACAAGTGAGAGTCTTATTCTTTTATATGATTCAAAGATATCCTCACATTCTAAAAGGTTAGCATCAGCACTCTAAGCACTTACATTTAATAAGAAGTTTTGTCTTTGTCTCTATAACATTCTCTCAGAAACATCAAAGGGGCTGCAAACAATTATCTTTTCACTTCTTTTGGTGCATAAAGTATCTTAGACACAGATGCAGGGAAAGGCATAATATTAACTCTAACAGTAATAGTTATAATCTACCCTTCAATAATACCTTTTATCTGATGCTCTCTCTATGGTAGGTTTGCACGCTTGCTGGGAAAAGAAATGCACAGCTAAGGGATGCTGCAGCTTAGGATAAAATCTGGGTTGCTTGGTCTCACAAACATAAATTCTCCCTCTTGAGACACATTTGAGTAGTTGTGACAAGGTAGGGCTCATCCATGTATGACAGAGTTGGCAGTAGGGTCTTTAGCCATTTGGGTGACTTGTCATACTGCCACACATTCAAGCTTATTCAGTCACCTGGCAAATTCTTATGCGTTCAGAATAGCCAAGGAAATAGGCTAGTGGTCAGTTTATAAAATTCCATGCTCCTTATTTTCAACAAATTAGAGTGTGAAGAAGTACACCCAAACATGAGGATCTATATGAAGAAAATTCTTTTCTGCAGAAATTCATAAGGCATTTCAAACTGTCTCAGAGCCATGAAATCAGAATTATGAACACCACTGAACACCATGCTGCAGGTGATTGGCTATGCTGAGGCAGTTAGGTAAAGAAATCATGTGATACCTATCAGGATATATGCATCTACATCTCGAAGGGGGAGGTGGCAAAAATGAATTCAAGAAGTGATAATAAGTGTGAGGAGTGAGAGAAACCAAGGAGCTTTTCATGCTTTGATTCTCTTGACATATGAAAATGTGGAAAAGCCTGTAGGATGAGGTGTGATTGTTTCTCTGTTCCCTCCAGAACCATGCTGCCATTCAGTTGTTGCTGGGTAAGTATTATGAGGTAGGATCTTTAAAGCTGTGAATTACTTACCAGGGCTTTGTACTCAAGAATGGCTCAATGTCCTTGTTATCATTAGATAGGGGTTAGTGTTTGTGGAAGTGGCTTGGTCATAAAAGGAAACTCATGAGTATGTTCTCTTCTTCCTGCTGTCTTTTTGTTGCATGTTCTTCCTCCAGGTTCTGATGTAGCAAGCAGGATGAGGCTAATTCTTGGATTTCCAGCCTACAAAACTGTGAACTGAATAAATTTCTATTGTTTATATCTACCTAAACTGCAGTATCAACAGACAACCAGCTAAGACAGGAGGGTTATAAAAATAAGCGCTGATGGTCAACAACTTGTTAAAGGTATCCAATTTATTAGAATAGTGCCCTTTATTGTGAGATTTCCTTCTCTGCCAACAATTCCCTTGTTCCCACAGCCCCTACCCACCGACTTGGATCTTCTTGTTTCAAAATCTTAATACATATCATCCAGCAAAGGCCAAGCACATTCTTTAATGTGTTATTCCCATCTCTATCAGAATTGGAATTAGATCCACTAAAGGTCAAGGAGCAAAAAACTGTTGAATATAAATAGACATTGAGGAATTTAGGAGATAAGCACACACTTAAAGTAATTTGGTCCAGGCAGAAAACACCTGTCCATGCTGTGAATCCAGATGGGGCAAGTTGGCAATCTCGGGAAAACTATAACAATACCCCACAATATGGGTAAAGAAGACTAATTATCTTGGAAGCCAAATCTAAAATAAATTGTCTGAGGAATCAACTTTTGAAAGGCTCAAGATCTAGCTTGGTTTGCTTTAAAATGCCTCACTCTAGATTCCTTAAAATCTTATTTCCACTTTTGTTATTCTCTCTTGCTTCAACGGTAATAAATGAGACCTATTTATCACATCAGACATATTACATTTTAACCCTAGACATTAAATCCATTTCAAGTGTGTGTTCCCAAATGATTATAGCTATTTCAAAGGCAAACCAAAAGGAGGTTTAGCCATTGGCAGGGAAACTGAGGAAGTAAATGAAAGATGTCTTAGCCAGAAGCTGGGCCTGGCTTTTCTGAAGATCCAGAATGTCCACCTCTGTATTCTCCTATGCTGTCTGCAGTTGATATGAAAGTCCTAGGAGTGATTACCAACCTGTTACCTGTTGACATGAGAAAAGGAGGTAGGTAGAAGTGTCAGAAGGGGAAGTTTTATTTATTTATTTTTCTTAATTTTTACCAGTGAACAAACAATATTATGAAATCAGGAAGAACATCAAAATAAATCACTGATGATTTTAGTTCAAACAAATTACAAGTTCCTATGTGTTTTACATGCACACTTAATTTTACAAATTTAAGATATGGAAATACTCTTGTGTTTTGTCTTCATATTATATTTATAAATGATTTCTTATTTAGTATATGTGTCTCATAACAATTTCTAGTGGTTGTAAAATATTTCTTATGACAGTTGATCAGATTTTTTGCTAGCCTATTATGGCTCATTTACATTGATTATTATTATTGCTATCATAAACAATACTGTGCTGAACATCTTATAGCATATAGTTAAATTTTTTCTTCAGCATAAATTTTTGGCAGTTTAGTTCCTAGGTGAAAAAAGCATAAACATTTTAATTTTCTTGAATTACACTACCAACTGATTTCCAATAACATTGGAATAATTGAATAATATCATTATCTCATCCAGAAAACGAGGTGAAAAATCTAAATTAAAATGTTGAAATGTTACTTCATTATAATCTTAAACTAAACTTTACTGATTACTTTGAAGTTTAAACATATTCTCACATATGTGTTTTTCTTACATTTTCCCTTGTGAGAATTACCTCCTCATTTCCCCCCATTGGCTGTTTATTTAGTGTAACTTGTATTGTTTAATTGAAATTTTGAGTAAATTATGTAATGTAGGACCTGTCACTCTGTCATATTTTATGATTTTATTCTTGTACTTGCATTTTCTTTTTTTATTAAATATTTATTGTCAATACATTGTATGAGCAAGTTTTGTGATGGAACCCCCTTCCCCCTTGCCTCTTTGGGACCTCCTCATTGGGCTTGCTGGACTAGACCATGGGATAGGGGGTTATGGATTGTAACAATGGTAGCTAGTTTTTTTCCTTTGTGTGGTTTTGCTGAGGAGGGCAATGACTCTGGATATTCTCCTCCAGCATTCCCCCACTCTTAAAATCTTTCCATCCCCCCTCTTCTGCTCAGATCCCTGAGTTATGGTGGGTGAGTTTTCACATTGCTTTACTGTTGAGGTCTTGAGTCTCTGGACTTCTGCTTTGGATTGTCTTGGGTATCCTCAGTAACTGTCTCCATTATCCTTTCACAGATCATCTGATTTGTTGTGGAGGTAGTTCTCTTGCTCATCCTGCCACTTCCTCAAAGGTTTCCTTTGGGTCCTATATCATAAGTTAGGGGTGGTTCATCTCCTGCCTGGGTGTCAATCATCATCCTGTTGGTGGAATTGGGTTGTCCACCATTCTTGCTGCCTTCTGAAACACACAGAATCTTCAAAGGAGAGTGAGAGCAGTATAGGTTCAATGAGACAAACATTGTTCATTTAGCAAGACTCTAATGGGTGTAGCCTCTCTCTAGATCTCTGGTTAGTGGGGGTTTCCCTTGGTTTCCCTTTGCTGAGTAGAAAATCATATTCAATTAAAGATCTCAGTTACTAAAATCATATTTCTTAGAAACATTTCAATTAAAATATTAATTGGTAAATCTATCACCAATTATCTACAAAACTTATTTTTGAACTCACAGGCTTTTGTTGACAAGATTTGCCTGCTGTCTTCTTTAATCTCTTTAACAAGCCCTCCCTCATTCCACTTTCTTCCTTTGTGCAGTACTTTTACCTCTCTATCAACTATCTCTTGCTTACCTTCTTTCATCCCTTTCCCTTTGCTCTGGCTTTTATTTTGACCATCTCTTCTCTATTTTGCTTCCATCACTTACTTTTTGACATTTCATCTCAGTTTTTCCTATGTGAATTCTTTTGATTTTCCAGTAGCCTCTTTGTACTCCACTTATCTATCAATCCTTTAGGTTTTCACCCTGAACATGATGAAGTACTACAGACTACTTTATCTTTTATTTTCTTCTGTGAAGAAAAAAAATCATTTTTATCACTTGATCAGCAGTAGCCTTTGGGCTTTGCCAGTCATGTTACTCATTTTAATTTCTCCTATAACATTTAGATCCTCTTGTGATTCCATTTTACATTGGTGCATTTGATTATTCTTTCCTTTGTGACTCCCATTACATTTATAAATGATCTATTGAATCTTATTTTATTGATTTCTGTCCATTAAAAATTTATCTTGCTCACCTACTATGCTGTAAATGTTTATCATGCCTATGCTGTAAAGTGCAGAAACACCTGCAAATTTTATTAGCATCCTCTCTTTTCTATGCTGGGTGTGGTAAATGAAAATATTGAATTGTATTGAATTCAGAGTGGACGCCTAAGGGACCTACTTGACACCTCCACCCAATTCAGTACTGAAATCCGAGTAACAGCTCTTTGTGCTCAATTTGTTTTTACTAGTTTTCTATTTAATATATCCATCTATGACACTTCTACCTACTTTAACCCCTCTTACCAATTTTTGCTAGCTGAAGTTTCCACCAACTTTATTTTCTGATACAATAAAATTTATCCTGTTAAGGAAGGATTAAGGTGTTGTTTCACATGGTTTGTTTTTTATTAACTCATACTAGCTATTTCTTGTCTTCTTATTTCTTTGGGATCTAAATTGATTCTTTATTAACAGCTTCATCTGTCATGTTAGGTGTTAATTGAGCTGATGCAGTAGTGAATTTACTGATTTGTGGCTCTTTGGAATCCTGTTTTTCTTTCCATGCAAACTTTCTATACTTTCTGGATGCCTAGGTGATTCAACAAGTGACCAAAATAGCCTTGTCATGAACTTGAACTATTTCATTGTTTAATTGGTATGGTGGTTTACATTAGGAGCCCCCACCTATATACTTGTGTGTTTTAATGTTTGATTCCCAGCTGATGGCATTTTGGGTAGTAGAGCCTTGCTGGAGGAGATGTGTTGTTGGGGGTGAGCATAGAGATGTTATAGCCAGCTCCCTCTTGCCAGAGTTCAGCTATCTCTCCTGATGTTGTTGTCCACCTGATTTTGGCAAGGAGGTCATGGATATCCAGCCTCTGCTCCACTGTTTCCCTTTGCCATCATGGAAACTGCACGCCAAAATAAACAACTTTCCTCTCATCAGCTGCTTCTGGTCAGGTGCTTTCCCCAGAAACATGAAGGTAATTGCAACAATAGGGGTTGTCCTTACTTTTTGAATAAATATTTGTTTCATAGAAGCAGATATTTGCAGGTCTAATTTTACACCTCTTCCCCTACACCAAAATAAAACCATTCCATTTCCAAACATTGTAGAGTTGGATTCTTTTCTAACCTTGGCGTATTCAGCACAGTTGTAACTATGACATAAAATTAAAAGAATAAATATTGACAGTTTGATATCTTAAAAAATAATAATCATAACATAACCACCTGAAGAAAAAATAAAGATAAGTTACAAAGTGGCCAGAAATTGGTTTAGAGTTTATATCCAATATTAGAGAGTTCCTACAAATAAATATGAACATAGAGATAATTAAAAATGTGAAAATCACGTGGACAGTGTCTTAAGAATATAGAAGACTCACTATAAGGTATGATGAAAAATGTTTGGTAACATTCTGATGTATGCTTGTGGAGAAATATGCACCCATACTTTTTTCATTTTTGGTGGAATATAGTTTATACAGTTTCTATTAAGACAGTCTGAATCAAATGCATTTACCTTTGAAATTAGCAATTTTTTATGATCTCATTGCATAAGCGTGTATAAATGCATGTGTAATATTACTTATGTATTCATGTTTGTGAAAGAAATATATGAATAAATCCTTTGTTTTCTGTTATAAAATCATCTTACTTTGTTGGCAAAATGGACTTCGAATTCCTGAGATCAAGTGAATGTCCTACCTCATTCTCTTTAGTAGCTGACCACAGACATTTACTATGGTCCCTGCACTGGACAAATCATACATTTGCATTGTTCAGGAGTTGATTAAGGAAAATTCAGTACACAGATATAAGAGAGTACCATGAAATTTTAATGGTTTTACAGGGTGAAGATACTCTTTTTTTCCATCTTTATTGTCAGAAACTAGATACATTGCTTGAGCAAGTATTATAATGGTACCCTCATTTCCCTCCTCCCTGTCCCCAACCAACTGGGGATACTCTTGTTTACAAGACATATTTGTAAAAAAAAAAGTCAGAGCAGCATAGAATGATAAAATACAAGAGATATAAAGGAGAGGGGAAAAATAAAAATATACTATTTTTACTTGCCTATACAGATATAACAAAAGTTTAAATTAATAATAGAAATTAATAATAATGGTTACCATTTGAGTACATGTGAACTGGGGATAGAATAACCAAGGCTAGGATTTTTTCATTATTTCATTGATATGTGTGCATTGCCTATGCACACTCGACTACATAATAACACCAGTCTATAAGTGAAAGACCTAAAATATTTGTTGATTTAAATATTAATGAATGAGATTGTGTTAGAATTTTAAAATAAACTCTGAACTACTGACTTGAATGATTTACTGTAGCTCATGAGTTTGTGGTTCCCAGCAATGTTAATTACCAAGCAAGTCAAATTTAGTTGAACTTAATTTCTGTAATAATAGAAGACAACTTGACAGCTATTCCAATGAATTTAAAGTATTTAAAAAAGATAATTACTATTGATGATTTTAGAACCAACAAGCATTTTAATGTTATTAATTAACACAAAATGCAGCAAATGAAATACTATATTATGTTATGTTTTTTGCTTGAGCTAAAAAATAAATTGAAATTCTATGCAGGACATAAAATGTAATATTATTCTCTAAGCAGAAGCTCAAATTACAGTAGAAACAAGATCTATTTTTAAAAAATCTCAAAGGTTTGCTTGGCTCTTAATTGGCAAGTACTATAAGTAACACAGGGGAAAAATCTATCTTTGTTAAGAAACATAACAAAGAAATATGACTTTGTTGTGAATGTGTGTTTGCATGTATGTTCATGAATGAAAGAGGGTTCTTACTTTTTGTTAATGTATGAAATAGATATTCTTGTTCAATTAATTATCCTAGAATTAACTCTCAGCAAGAACTGCTGAGAGCCTTGTAATTGTGTCCTAAGTTTGTAAGAAAAGCTTGGTGATCAAAATTTATGTCCAGTTTTTAGTGTTGCAGAGTCCAACATCACTAACTGACTTATTTTCCATTAATAGGAATAAATTTTTCATTCTCCGCAGTAGAAGTGGGAATGACAAAAATGACTAAATTTTACTTCAACTTCTTTTCTTCTCATGAGCTGGTGAGGTATGGAAACACTGACCCCTTTAAAAGGTTTCTCATTGCAAGTAGATGAAGGTAGTGTTTCATCTGGTGAAATATATGGTTGGAATTTTGTTTTTCTATCCTGTGGAAAGGATGTAAGTTGGTGTGGTGAGAGTCTGGCATTACCATGGCAATGTATGTGGGGTGATAGGGGGTGGGAAATAGCATTAATTTTTTCTGCTGCTTTTTGAAAAAATATTTTCTGTATCATTCTAATCATAAAACAGAGTTGAACACTCCCTTGTAAGTCTATGTTTCATACTTGATTTGCTAGTTGTTTCCACAAGGTATCTCTCAGTTACATTGATTCTATTATCAGATTATCCAATGATGAAAGCCATTAACAATCCACTCTTGAGTAGTCAACATAACAATGTTTAGTTGCCTTGAAGTAACAATTAGGGAATGAAGCAATTTGCCATAATTAGGTACTATCTGAAAAAAGTATCTACATTAAGGGAAGTTAAAAAGACTTCTTTTTATGGCTAGAGACAACTGTTAACAGAACAATTTTTTCTGAATTACAAAGAAAATTATTATACTTTTAATTTGCTCATTATTGTAAACACAGAAAAAAACAAATGGTTCTTGTTCAGAGTTTGCCCCATGTGGCTTTGGGCAAGTTTCTTAACCTTTGTCTGTTCTCGTTTCATCATCAAGGAGGCAATGATAGTACTCATACCACAGTAAATTCTGATGGGTAAGTAAAGTTTGCACTGTGCTTTGAGATCATGGGAAAGAAAATTCTTTACAAATAAAAATGCAGAATTTACAGAAAACATGTGACAGTATGCTTATTCAGAATTAAGATTTAGGAATGGAAACTCCTTTGTTTCCTAGTCTTTGTTACTTTTCAACAAATAAAAATACTAATGTATTTTTCGTATTTGTGACATATTCTTGGATCCTTGAATTGTTATTGTACTTTTGAGGTTGTTCTGGAATCACCGTTTTCCATCTGGTATTGTTCAGTCTTCCAAGAACTCTTCCCAAAATAAGCCAGGGTTACCTATTTGGGAGACAGAGATTTGCATGTTTGTTTTTAGAAATGTTGGTCTAAGGAGGACATAATTTTTTGTAAACTTGCTTTAATATTTTCTGACCTGTTTGTTCTTGGCAATCTGAGGTTATTAAGGAAAGAAGCAACACTGGGATTCAGATCTGCACCTGGATGGATTGGTCATGAAATTCCAGAGGTAGGCATTCTCTCGTAGTGACTAATTTGAAAACATAGGTATTGGGAGATCTGGATAGACTGGTAGAACATAAATGTGGGAGCCCAGATATTAAATAGGTCAGAGCTAAGCTCATTTCTTCATATCTAAGATATCTAACACATGGAAGAGGGTGGAGATGCTAAGTATGAAAGCTGGTAGGGATTCAGAATCATGATCAAGGAAGAAGCTTAGTGGTCTGTGTTCCCATGGTGTGAGGGTTGAAGCACAGATTAAGAAGAAGAAAAACAAATCAGGGAGAGAGATGTCAGTCTCTTCTCCAGATGTTGGTTACCGCATGGGTCCCTGGACCCCTGCTAAACGAGCCTCTGTCTCTCTGGCCAGCAGGACACCTGGCTCAATCGAGGAAAGGTGAGCGCGGTGGCTGGACAATCACACGCAGCTGGGAGATAGGTCAAAGCAAATCTAACCCTACCAACCAACCGTAGGCCGATGGCTGAGATCCTGGCAAGAGAGGAGCCACCACAGTCATATCGTGGAGGATCCATAGGGAACCCAGCAGACAATGACAGATGAACAAGGGACCTATAACCACAGCCATTCAATCAACACAGGATAGGCCAATGAGACAGAAACCAAGGATTTTTGACACAAAGACCCCTAAGCTCACAACATTAGAGCAGCCTTAATACTCACCCACCACGACTCAGGGAACTGAGCAGAAGCGGGGGCGGAAAGATTGTGAGAGCCGTGGTGGGGGAGACTGTCCAGAGGCATGGTACCCTTCAGTAACAACACACTTAGGCCAGGAAGACCGGGCTGAGTACTAGGATATACAGGATCCCTTGCCACAAGGACTAATACAGACAGCCCTTGGAGGAGGATATCCAACTGATCAGGGATGGGGGGTGGAATTGGGGAATTCGGGATAACAACTCATTATTTGCCCACTAAAGTAACTCATTATGGACAATATATATATATATATATAACTTTATTTTAGCATCCAACCTTATATACAATCCAGGGATGTGTTGCATTGCCTTGTCTCTTACACAAAGGGGGCTCAGCAAACAGGAACACAGGTAAGTAAACTCAGCCAGCAGGAGTAAAGCCCCGGCCCTATGCCCACACAGTGTCTCGGTACTGATGTAGCACTCTCGGGAAGTGTACCCCTGGCTCCACGCCTTTGGATGGCCAGTCCTTATATAGACGTGCCGGAAGAGCCAACTGAACCATAAGTAAGTGTGCCTATGAGACAAACCAGTCGGGTGGGGAAGAAGAAGGGGGGGGACAGAAAAACACAGAGAGGGTCTCTTACCAGACTTCAAGTCCATGTTTGGGCACCAGATGTTGGGTAGTAAGAGAGAGTCACGTATCCCTGGTCCCCTGAGGTTGAGCCTGTCTCACCGGCCAGCAGGAGATAGGCCCCATGAGGAAAGGTGAATGCGCAGCCGCAGCCCCATGTACACTCAAAGCTGAGAGAAGAGTCCAAGCAGATCTCAAAACTTTATTTTAGCATCCAACCTTATATACAATCTAGGAATATGTTGCATTGCCTTATCTCTTACACAAAGGGGGCTCAGTAAACAGGAACACAGCTACAAAAACTCAGCCAGCAGGAGTAAAACCTACTAGCACTTATAAACAGGATTTAGGGCTGTCAGCCATCCCCCTGCCTCCTGGGGGGGGGCAAAGGTGTGCTAGGAACAAAGGCATGAGCCACCATGCTCTGGGCTCTCATCCGGATGCATATTAAAACTTAGCTCTCAGATATATAGCCAGGCTGGGTCCCGACAGGAGAAGGGAAACCTTTCACTGAGGAAATGTGTTTTAGACATTTTGCAGACATTAACATGACCATGAAGTGTTTATAATAGGCCAAGCACTAGCTACTTTAAAAGCCTTCTCATCTTTAATCTTTAAAGAGATTTATGAGTTAGATACTATCATTAACCCTATTTTATAGGTGATGAAACCAAAGAATATAGAAAGTATAAACCTGTAATTGATATAGGTGGAGTTTGAACCAAGGCAATGTAGCCTCAAAATCCATGCAAATAACTCCTACTAACAAATGACTGTGATTGTTGCATGGTAGCAAAGAGAATTGGGAGAAGGCAGAAGACTTGGTGATCTTATACTAAGTCACTATATCAAAAGGCCTGTGTAAATACAAATGAAACTGAACGGTAAGACTAACTCTACTAAATACTTCTTTCATATAGTTGGTGATGACTGGAGTTTGCTATTGGGGTCACTACTGAACTCAGCTTTGAGGATCCAAGGAAGAAACATAAAAGCTGAGAAGCAGAATGGAGAGCAATACCCATCTCCTACTAGGATACTGGAATTAATTTCCTTTAAACTTCTGACATGAAATGTCAGGTATGTTGTCTTCATTGAGTCAGATTGATTCTATGACTATTAGTTGAGCTTCAGCATTTAGAAACAAATCATAGAACCATGCTAGATTATTAACATTGACTCAATGGGAAAGTTGTTGCCTTCCAGCTCAATAAATGTGGATTGTTTACTGTGATCTTTAAGCCAAGAACTGACTCATACCAATCCCCTTTAGTTAAGGCTCTCAGCAGGTAAGCTAGGTAAGATGACAGCATGAGTTTGCCTGGGAAAATTTTATATTCAAATTGAGGAAAGTTACCTTTTTGCATTCAGCACTTTTGATGATTAGGCTGGATTTGGATGATCTTAATAAAAGATTATTTACCAACTGAAACTTCCAAAAAATAAGGATGTACATATAAACACACATGTTTGAGTATATCTATCAATCAATCTATTTAGCATCTATCTATAATGTAATAAGCCTTCTTTAAAAATTTATTGACACTTAGTATATATATGTAAATACAAATATTTATTTTATCAGTATTTACCTCCCATTACCTAGTCTTATCCCCCACTAGCCAAGTAAACCCTTCTTCCCAAATGGATGCTTTCTTTGTGACCCACTAATCTATTTAGGGTTGTTTGAATGAGTATGGCAATTATATAAGTAAAATTCTTAATTGAATATATAAATATTAAGTTTGATTTTTGAAATTCCTTAGTGCACTGTAGTACATGGAGGTCAACATGGAAAAGAAGCATGGAAAAACACTGTTTCAGCTGTGTTTATAGTGTAGGGTAGATGTAAGATAGTTTTGCCTATATGCCTACTTTCTACTGTGTTTTATGCTAAATGGATTAAAATACACAGCATCATCTTAGAACAACTGTGAACAAATATTATTTTCCTCATTTAATATTTGAGAAATATCAAATCTCAGGAAGGTTAAATAAGTTGTTGATAGGCACTTAGACTCCTGGCAAGGAAATGATGAAGACTGATTGTGAATTAGACCTGCTGTTCGTGAAGTCCATTATTGCAGTGGTCCCTTGTCATTTTCGTTGTTTCTTCTAGTTGATTGATCTAGTCTCAATTCCCAGAGTGACTTATTTGGAATCTCTTATTTGACTTAATTCCTTCCACATATCAAGAAATTATTTTTGAGGCTAGTTGAATACAGAATTGATGACATTAAGAATAATAATGTTCATAATAGCAACATCATTCAGTGAGCTGTAGGAGATGCCAGAGAGCATTACAAGTAATTTACATGGAATTCTTCATGTGCTCTTTACAACCAGTGCTGTGAGCTAGTGTAATGATCATCCTTATTGTGGAAAGAAGCTCAGAAAGGTTAACTGACTTTTCTAGGATCACACAGCTGAGGAGGATCAAAGCCAGAACCAAACCTCAGATCTGACTATAAAGCTCATGTTCTTTGCTACTACTCCATCAGGGTCTTGCAAAATAATTTTGAGTGAACTTTATAACAGTGAAAAAAATCTATGCACTAAGTATTCCTGTGCAACATTACCTTCTCAAGGGGCTTTTAACCCTGTGCACTACTGACATTAGAAATGATTCTTTTGTCTACAAATTAGTTCTGTGTTGAAATGCAAAAAGAACACTAAGAGTTTCAAGGGCAGTACTTTTTCTTTCTTAATCCTTAACTTTATTTCCCTCCAACTTGACAGTTCTGATATTCTCAGCACTATGTTCAATGCTTGAATACCTGGGTCATTTAAGATTTTTTTTTCTGGCCATGTAAGATCTAGAATGACACTTCCAGGAACAGAAATGAGATGGGAAAGTGATCCTAGTGAAATAAACTTATTTTATTTTTTGATATATTTATTTATTTGCAAGCAGAGAGAGTGAGTAAGTGTGAGAGAGAGAGAGGAGGAAGAGGAAAAGGAGAGAGAATTGGCACACCATGGCTTCCAGCCACTGCAAACAAACTCCAGATGCATGTTCCACCTTGTACATCTGGTTTTACTTGGGTATTGAGGGATTGAACTCTGGTCCTTCTGCTTTGCAGGCAAATGCCTTAAGCACTGAGCAATCTCTCTATCTCCTATCCTAGTGAAATAATAAAAAATCTTAGTATGAAAAATCAAAAAGTAGCAGAGCTCTGAAGTAGACAGAGGTGAGAAGATAAATCTTTTACAGGTTTATTCAAATTCCTGCATAAAGGGAAAAGGCCCTCATTCAAGGCTGGAATGCAGTCTTGTTTCCTTGTATACAAAAACAAAGTTTAGATTCCTATTTATGTGACAATTCATAATGATTATTCTCCAAGCAAAATTCAAGCTCTCAAAAAGTTGAGCTGCTCTCTGAAAGTAGAAGCTTGTGTTTAGTAGTCATGCTGAGAAGATCAGAAGTGAAGAGGAACCCAGTGGGAAGCAGCCCAGTCACCCATAAAGCTGCAGCCAAGCGGAGGCATAAGAAATGCTTTTTTAGAAGGCTTGATCACTAGTTAATGAGTTCCAAAAATGAAAATAATTGGTGTTGCCTCATCTGTTACTTGTGTAAAAATTTCCTCTTCATAGAACTTGTGCCATGAAAGACACAGGAGACATTAGAGGAAGGTGGCAAGCAGAGTTAACAAAACAAGCTTGGTAAGGGAACTACCAATAACAGAAACAGGCAAATATGCTACAGCTTGAATCAAGCTGGAGACAGGCTGCCTGCATGCAGTTCCCTTCTACAGATGGGGCAGCACTTGGCAAAGCTGATATGTATTTGAAATTTCAGGCTAAGTGATGATTTCAGCATTTCATTTTCCTGTCAATCAATAAGGATGACTGAAAACCAAAGCAGATGACCATGAGGCTGCTGTAGATCAGCTCCTAGGCAACCTTTTCTTTTTCTTCAGAGTAATCATTATTTTCAAAATGTTTGAAATCCAGTGAAAAATACTTCACTAGGGACAGTAACATATCTCTTTTATTTTTTCTCCTTCTCCAAGTGCTATTAGGATCCTGAGGAAGATCTATCTGTCAGAGCTCAGGAAGCCAGAAAGTACATACAAAGTTTATGACTGTGGGCAAGCTGGATAATCATCAGGAGTGAGATCAAGGATGGGGCCAGAGGAAGTTGCATTTCATTGTCTGCTTTTGAATTTGACTGTACTTTTGACTAAAGCACTGCAGAAAGAAGCATGAAGAAGACCATCACAATGGTAGGACAAGAAAGGCTAGCAGGCTGGGCAGGTAAAAAGGAGCATAGGACAGAAATGTAATGGCCACAGACAAATGTCCTTTGTCATACCCTTCCATTTTTCTTATAGACCTTTGTGTTTCTTTCCTAAGTACCTAACTGCTATCTCCTATTTATGTTCCCCTTCTATATTTTAGTATTTTATTTTGAAATATTACTACATTACAGAAGAGTAACAAAATTAGAGATAATTCTTATACATATTACACCCACCTTACCTTTTTATTGACATCTTATATAATCATGGTGAATTTATCAAAACTAAGAAACTAATATTGGTGCACTTTTTATTAAGTAAACTATGTTTGTATTCATGTTTCACCCATCTTCCCACCAATCTCCTTTTTTTGTTCAGTGTGACATCCAGGATTTCATGGTTTATTTTCTGAATTTCCTCTACTCTGTAGCATTTGGGCGTATGGATCTACATGTGTTTTGGTCAACTTGTCATTTTGAAGAGTACTGAATAGGCTGTTTTGTAACATATTAATTGAAATTTGACTTGGGACCTCTTATGTTTAGACTGCAGTTATGGACCCTTTAAAATAATACTAAAAAACAGGATACATAATGTGATATCCACTTCACCAATATATATTTTTTACATTTTACACATGAACACACACATACACACACAAACACACATGCATATATAAAGAGGTTTTATTCTTTTTATATAAAGACCTCAGTCAGTCACTGTCTGGTAGTAGGGGTGGGGCACCATGCCTCAGGGTATTCCTACCAACTCTGAGGTTCTTATAATCTTTCTGCCTCCTCTTCTGCAATGTTCCCTGGGACATGGCAGACTTGTTAGTAGAGTGATTTACAGTTGAAGTCTTTCTAGCCTCAGGATTTCTGCTTTGATAGGTTTTGATTAATTGTGTCTGTCACTATCACCCTGGGTCTGATTTTGTCAGGCTAGCAGTAAGAGCAGTATTCATTATGTTACTTCCTCTGCAATTTAACCAATGATTTGTAATGTTTATCCTGATCAGATCTCTCTCCTTACGTTAAAAGAGATGTACCTAAAAAATTAGCCAATTAAGTAAGTGGCTAAATAGTCAGACAAACAAGAAGAATATAGGGAGAATACCTTTCATTGAAATCTCAAGAACAAGATTATTTCAAATTTTAGAGTTTTATGAATTTTTGGATATTTACATAGATGTTTCTGGTTGAGAAATTATATTCTGAAAATCTGAAGTCCAAAATGCTCCAAAATTCACAGACTTTTGAGAATGGTCATGGCATTTAAATGGTTTTGGGTGTCAGAGCATTTTGGATTTCTGATTTTCAAAGTAGGGATGCTCATATTGGATCTGTCTCAATGCGTCACACCAAAAATTGAGCACCTACTGAGCTTGCCACTACTGCCAAAGTGTCAAGGCTATTCATACATGTCTCTATTCAGTAAATAAATATTTATTAAATGTTTTTCATGGGCTAAGGTGAGGCAAGTGAGGAAAGTTTTGTCGATTCAGAATTTAAGTGTGGCGAGAAAAAACTGGTTGTCCATAAGAGATAAGTTAATTATGGGTACACGAGTGTGAATAACCGATAAATACATTGGGTCACCCTTGACAAACTTGACAATCATTTTTACCATAATGCATTACTATGTAGCCCAGGCTGTCTCCAAACTCACATTCTTCCTTCCTCAGTCTCCTGACTGGCTGGGACTAAAAGTGCATGTCATTGCTGCTGCCTTTAAAGTTAACATTTGTGATAGTTCTGTCAATTATCAAATTGGTGACCTTGGACTACTCATTCACCCTTTATTTTTTTTCTATTTGAGAAATATAGTATATGAACGTATTGCATTTTAGTCATATTTCCATCTGTTTATACTCTTATGTCCCCAGTCGCTTGCTTCTTTCCACTGAGAACCCTCATCAGTGGGGTTATTGGTATTCACTGTAGGGTCTTGTATTAGTATCTGTGGGCAGGTCAATGCCTCAGAATACACCTTCCCATCCATTGGCTCTTACATTCCTTCCACCCCCTCTTCTTCAATATCCCCTGATTCTTGCAAGAGGTTTTATAAGTCTCCTATAGTGTTGAGCTCCTGGAAGTCTCTAATTTTCTGCTTTGATGAGTTTTATGTCTCCTCAGTGTCTACCCTCATCTCCCTAGAGAAGATACTCATACTAGCAGTGAAAGCAGCACCATTCCTCTGTAATTTTTCCTGGGCTCTGGTTGGTATGATAGAGATGACTGGTTTTGTGTTTGGCATTTTGCTTTCTTTACTTGTCATTCTGGTGCATCTTGGGGCTCTCCAGTATTCACCACTATCTATAAAAAGCAGATTGCACAATCAAGAGTAAAAGTAGCATAGATCAAAAGGATAAACAGACATTTAGAAGACGTTGAGAGGCATAACCTCTCCTTTTACCTAAGGAACAGTAGAAGCTGATTTCTAGGTTCAAAGACCTTTCAAGTCATCTTCTGACTTAGTTTTCAGTACCAGACATGAATTCCCACCCACGGAGCAGGGTCTCATATCCAGTCAGAGAGCAGTAGATTTCACCCATAATGTATTTGCTACTATTGTACTGATGGATACACCTTGCTAGGCTGGATTATTTTGTAGCTTGCAGGTTCCACTTCTTGTTCATACTCTTGGTGAGATTTATCTCCAGCAGCTCCCACAAGGCTTTCCAGCACTATTTGAGCTAACCAGCAAGGAGTTGCTTCTATAAAAGTTCCAGCGTGAAGTTTCAGTGTCCTGCAACCACAACCTATGGTGTCTTCAACTAGAGGGTCTTATCAGTTATTTCTGGTGGATAACTAAATAGTTTGACAATAGCCTGCATTTTGGGGGTTGCTATGGGCCTCCCTGACCAACAACTCAATGTGGGGAGTAACCAAATGCTGGCACTGGGATTTACTATGGTTTTAAGGTAAAACTTTCTCCATCCATGCAGTATACTTCTGTCCAAATTCTCTCTGAGTTATATATTTTAATTAGCTAACAAAGAATTATATTTCTACAGTATCAATTCATGCTATCTTAAATTTTATATGTCCCTCTCTCCCCTCCCTCCGTTACACCTACCTCCTTGACTCATAAACACACTGCATTCTGTCTCTACTTGCCTGTCTACTATCCCCTTCTATGATCACTCCCTGCTTGTCCTCTCTTCAAGATTAATTCTATATTCCTGAGCAATACTACTGATCCTTACTACAACTTATATGAAAATCAAACTATTGCTTGTTAGTATCTGCATATTAGGGAGAATATGCCTCATCTGTCTTTCTGAGTTTAGGTAGCCTCACATGATATAATTTTCCAGGTCCAATAATTTTCCTGCAAATTTCATATTTCCATTTTAATTATAACTAAATATAATTCCATTGTGTATATGTACCCAAAAAAAGTTACCATCCGTTCATCAGTTGATAGGCATCTGGGATAATTTTATTTCCTAGCTATTGTGAAAAGAGCAACAACAAAGATGGCTGAGCAAGTACCAGGGGTGGCATAATTGGGATAAACAGTAGGCCTATTTTTAGATTTCTGAGAAACCTACATACTGATTTTCATAGTGGCTCTACAAGTTTACACTCCCACCAACAGTAGATGAAGGTTTCTCTTCCCCCACACCCTCACTATCAATTTTTTCATTTAATTTATTATTATTATTATTATTATTATTTGTTTATTTTCAAGGGAGTGAAAGGGAGAGAGAGAAGAGAGAAGAGAGAAAAGAGAAGAGAAGAGAAGAGAGAGAGAGAGAGAGAGAGAGAGAGAGAGAGAGAGAGAGAGAGAGAGAGAGAGAGAGTAAAGGGCACACCAGTGCTTCTTACCACTGAAATGCACTCCAGAAGCATGTGCCACCTTGTGCATCTGGCTTTACATTGTCACTGGGGATTTAAACCTGGACAGAATCCAGGTCAGCATGCTTTGCAAGCAAGCGCCTTTAACTGCTGAGCCATCTCTTCTGTAACATCATTTGATTTTTTGATGAAAACCATTCTGAATGGTGTGAGATAAAACTTCTAAGTAGTTTTATTTTACATTTTCCTAATGGCCAAAGATGATGAACATATTTTGAGATTTTTTTGGCCATTTTTATTGCTTCCTTTGCTCTGTTCAGTTCTTTCACCCATTTTTGAATGGGGTGATTGATTTTTTGGCTTAGTTTTTGAGTTCTTTGTATATTCTGTGTATTAAACCTCTTTCAGATATGTAACTGGCAAAGATTTTTTTCTCATTCTGTTGTTTGTCTATTGACTCTGGTGATGGTTAAATTAGCTGTGCAATAGCTTTTTAGTTTCAAGAGATCCCAATGATTGATTGTCTTATTTATAGGGCTACTAGGATCTTATTCAGAAAGTCTTTCCCTACACCTATATCTTGGAATGTTCTCCCTAATTTTTCTGTTAGTCATTTTAGAGTTTCAGGTCTTATTTTGAGGTCCTTGATGCATTTGGAGTTGATTTTTGTGCAGCATTAGAGAAGAAGGTCAAGAACCTTCTGTATCTCCTGTATCATTTGTTGAAAATGCTGCCTTTTCTCCAGTGTGCATTTTAGGCATCTTTATCAAAGACTAAGTGGCTACAGTTACTAGAACTTATTCCTGGAACTTCTGTTCTATCGCATTGGTCTATGCATCTGTTTTTCTGTCAGTATCATGCTGTTTTTATTACTATGGCTTTGTTGTATATCTTGAAATTAGGAATGGTGATTCTGTTGAGTTTTGAGTCACGGACCCCTGGCCCCCTGCACACGAGCCTAAGTCTCTCTGGTCAGCAGGAGACTGGCTCCATCGGGGAAAGGTGAATGCCGGCAGCTAGAGAAATGTAGCTGGGAGACATGTCAAGGCAGATCTCAAAACTTTATTCCAACATCCATCCTATATATAACCCAAGGATGCATTGTATAGCCTTATCTCTTTCACAAGGGTGCTCAGCAAACAGGAACAAGGCTTATTAGCACTTACCAACAGGATTAGGGTTGTCAGCCATTCCCCCTACCTCCTGGGAGCACAGGTGTGCTAGGATCAAAAGGCATGAGTTACCATGCTCTGGCACAGACCAAAAGGTAATTCATCTCATCTGACTGTACGTTATATTCTAAAACTTAGCTCACAGATATTCAGCCAGGCTGGGTCCCAAAAGATTCCGCCCACAGTATTCTTTTTTTCTAAGGACAATTTCAGGTATTTGAGATTTTTTGTTCTGCCATATGTATTTTTACATTGTTTTATCTACTCCTGTGAAGAAAGGTAAAAATATTTTGATTGACTTGCAAGAATCTGTTCATTGTTTTGTTACAATGGCCATTTTTACTGTATTAATTCTTCTAATTCATGTGTTTGGGAGATTATTTCATCATCCCATGTCTTCCTAAATTTCTTTCTTCAGTGTTTTAATGTTTTCATTTAAGAGATTAAGGATATTCTAAGATACTTATTTTTTGTGGATACAGTAAATGGGACTGCTTCCATTATTTCTTTCTCAGTAACTTTTTCATTGATATACATGAAGATTTCTGATTTTTGTGTTTATTTTATATCCTGTCACTTTGCAGAAGTGTTTTTCAAATGTATGTGCATTTGGGTGTAGTCTTTGAGGTCAATTAAGTACAGAATCATATCACCTGCAAAAATGGGTAGTTGGACATCCTTTCTAACTTGTATCCATTATTTCTCTCTTTTTTATATAATTAATTTATTTTTTTCTTAAATATATATTTATTGTCCATAATGAGTTACATTATTCAGTGGGCAAACAATGAGTTGTTATCCCCAATTCCCCAATGCCCCCCTCCCCATCCCCAATCATCTGGCCGTCTGGATCAGTCCTTGTGGCAGGGGACCCTGGATAGTTTAGTACTCAACCTGGTCCTCCTGTTCCAAGTGTGTTGATACTGAAGGGTGCCATGCTTCTGGATAGTCTCCCCCACCACGGCTCTGACAATCTTTCTGCCCCCTCTTCCGCATAGGTCCCTGAGTCGTGGTGGATGAGTATTAAGGCTGCTTAAAGGTTGTGAGTTTTGGGTTCTTTGTGTCGAAGATCATTGGTTTCTGTCTCACTGGCTTATCCTGTGTAGATTGAATGTCTGTGGCTGTGGGTCCCTCGTTCCTCCCGTCCTTCTTTGTGGGATTCCATATGGATCCTCCACGTTATAACTGTGGTGGCTCCTCTCTTGCCAGAATCTCAGGTATCAGCCTATGATCAGTTGGTAGGGTTACATGGGCCCCAGCTCTCTCACTGCATCTATTAGTCTGCATAAAGAACACAGTTATCCTGGTTAAGGACCACATATGAGGGACAATATATTGCGTTCGATTCTCTATTCTTTTGAGTGTTCACTTAGTGAGAACTGTGCGAAGTCAGACCATTTTTTCCTAAATTTCGATATATCATTTTTCGTTTCACTTGAGTAAAATTCCATCGTGTAAATATACCACAGATTCTCTGTCGATTCCTCCATGGATGGGCATTTGGGTTGATTCCAATACTTGGCTATTATGAATTGAGCTGCTATAAATATAGTTGTACAAATGTTTCTGTGTCGAGATGTGACATCTTGTGGGTAGATGCCTAGTAGAGGGATAGCTAGGTCCATTGGTAGTTCTATGTCTATTGTGTTCAGGACTCTCCACACTGCTTTCCATAGTGGTTGAACAAGTTTACAATCCCACCAGGTGAATGAGGGTTCCTTTTTCCCCACATCCGTGCCAGCAAGGATTGTTGATGGTTTTCTTTATTATTGCCATTCTGACCGGGGTAAGGTGGTATTTGCATTTCCCTGATGCTTAGGGATGCTGAGCACTTTCTCAGGTGAGAAAAGGCTATTTGTGTTTCCTCCTCTGTAAATTCTCTGTTGAGATTAGGGCCCATTTTGTGAGGGGGCAATTTGTGTTTTTGCTATTAATTTTTTTGAGTTCTCTGAAGGTTCTGGAAATCAGGCCTCTGTCTGTGTTGTAACTAGCGAAAATCATCTCCCAATTTGAAGGGGGTCTATTGATTTTGAGAACGATGTTTTTGTCTGTACAGAAGCTTTTGAGCCTGATCAGGTCCCATTGGTTAAGTGAGTGTTGCACTTCCTGAGCTACTAGAGATTTGCTCAGGAAGTTGTTCCCTACTCCTATCTCATGTAAGGTTCCTCCAACTTTTTCTTCCAGGGTGTTCAGGGTTACAGGTTACACTGGTCAGACTTTCTGTTTTTCTGCCAATACCATGCTGTTTTAGTTACTATGGCTTTGTAGTATGTTTTAAAGTCAGGTATGGTGACACCTCCTGCATAATTTTTCCTGCTCAGAATAGTTTTAGCTATTTGAGATCTCTTACACTTCCAGATAATTTTTGAGATTATCCTTTCAATGTCTGTGAAGAAGGAGGTTGGGATTTTTATTGGCATTGCATTGAATCTATAGATAGCTTTAGGCAGGATTGCCATTTTTACTATATTGATTCTCCCTAACCATGAGCACGGAATGTCTTTCCATCTCGTCACATCCTCATCTATTTCCCTTTTGAGTGTCTCAGTATTTTCCTTATATAAGTGTTTCGCAACCTTGGTTAGTGATATTCCCAGGTATTTTATTTTATTTGAGGATATAGAGAACGGGACAGTTTCTCTGATGTCTTTTTCTGAATGTTTGTCTTCTGTATATAGAAAGGCTACTGATTTTTGTGTGTTAATTTTGTATCCTGCCACTCTGCTGAAGGCATTGATCACCTTCAGGAGATTACTAATACTGTTCTTTGGATCTGAAATATATAAGATCATGTCATCTGGAAAAAGGGATAGTTTGACTTCTTCCTCTCCGATTTGTATCCCTTATATGCTGTTCTCTTGTCTTATTGCTTGGGCTAAAACTTCAAGCACTATGTTAAATAGCAGTGGTGAGAGTGGACATCCCTGTCTTGTTGCAGAGTTGAGGGGCAACTCATTGACTTGTTCACCATTGAGGATTATTTGTGCTTTAGAAGATCTGTATATTGACTTTATCATGTTGAGGTATAGGCCACCTATGCCTATTCTTTCCAGGGTTTTGAACATGACGTGTTGTTGAATATTGTCAAAACCCTTCTCAGCATCAATTGAGATGACCATGTGCTTTTTGCTGTTGAGTTTGTTAATGTGTTGAATTATATTTATTGATTTGCGTATGTTGAACCATCCCTGCATCCCTGGGATGAAGCCGACTTGGTCAGGGTGAATTATAGACTTGATAGGGGTTTATTTTCGGTTTGCTAGGACTTTGTTTAGGATTTTTGCATCCAAGTTCATCAGGGATATGGGCCTGTAGTTTTCTTTCTTTGTTACATCCTTGCCTGGTTTGGGAATTAGGGCGATGATAGCTTCATAAAAGGAGTTTGGGAGCCTACCCTCTTTTTCTATGTCCCTCACAAGCTTCAAAAAGAGAGGTTTCAGTTCTATGATGAAGGTTTGGTAGAATTCAGCTGAGAAACCATCTGGACCTGGGCTTTTCCGTTTCGGGAGGTTCTTGATTAATGATTCAATCTCTATGTCATTGTTATCGGATAGTTTAGGGTCTTTATCTGCTCTTGTCTGAGCTTTGGAAGTTGGTAGGTGTCCAGGCATTTACCCATTTCTTCCAGGTTCTCTAATTTTCTAGAGAGGAGGTTTTGGAAGTATGACCTAATGATCATCCAATCTCTTCAGGATCTGTTGTGATCTCACCCTTTTCATTTTTTATTTTGTTAATTTGGGCCTGCTCAGTTTTTCGTTTGATTAAGTTGTCCAGGGGTTTGTCGATATTATTGACTTTTTCAAAGAACCAACTCTTTGATTTGTCTATTTTTTTCAATTGTTTTCTTTGTTTCCAAGTTATTAATCTCAGCTCTGATCTTAATTATTTCCTTGCATCTCAAGTTCCTAGGGATAGATTTTTCCATCTCTCTAATGAATTTAGGTATGAGGATACTTGGTTGATTTGAGACCTCTCCGTCTTTGTTATGAAGGCATTTAGAGCAATGAATTTCCCCCTTAGAACTGCCTTCATTGTGTCCCACAAGTTCTGAAAGCATGTATCCTCATTATAATTTATTTCTGTGAAGTTCTGGATTTCCTGTCTAATTTCTTGTTTGACACATTCATTGTTCAGGAGCGAGTTGTTCAGTCGCCAATATCTATTGAAATTTTTGGATCCTCTCCTATTGTTAATTTCTAGCTTTAATGCGTTGTGGTCTGATATGATGCAGGGGATTACATTGATCTTTCTGAATTTGCT
>PVHP010023951.1:0-26889 GCA_004024765.1 Zapus hudsonius | reverse complement strand
CCCTCCCTCCTTCCTTCTCTCTTTTCTTTCTTCCCTCCCTCCTTCCTTTCTTCCCTTCCCTTTCCTTCCTTCCTTCCTTCCTTCCTTCCCTCTCTCCCTCCCTCTTTCTTTCTTTCTTTCTTTCTTTCTTTCTTTCTTTCTTTCTTTCTTTCTTTCTTTCTTTCCTTCCTTCCTTCCTTCCTTCCTTCCTTCCTTCCTTCTTTCTTTCTTTCTTTCCTTCCTTCCTTCTTTCTTTCTTTCTCCCTTAATTTTCAGAGGGTTGGGGAATGGGCACACACCAGGGCCTCTTGCCTCTGCAAAGGAACTACTCCAGACACATGTGTCACTATGCCTTTGGCTGTAAGTAGGTAATGGGGTGTGGAACCCAGGGCCATCAGCTTTCCAAGAAAATGCCTTTAATCACCAAACCATCTCTCCAGCTCTATTCCTGAAGTTTTAAAGTAAGTATGGAAACCAGGATATGAGACAAACTAACACTGTTACCACCTTACCAAAATAATTTTGGCTATTTCAGATTCTTCTTTTGTTATACATTTAGAATCAATTTGTTGACAGCTGCATTTCTGGTGAGATGTTGGATTAGGAAATAAATCTAGGCAGAATTAGCATGTTAAGAAGACTACTTCATTAATTTGTGAACACTGTGCACATTTCTACTTATTTAGGACTTTAATTTCTTTTAGCAGCATAACTTTGCACATACTTTTTTTTAAAGATTTGTAATGGTTTTATTTTGATGCTAATCTAATTGGTATTTTATTTTTCTTTCAAGTTTCTAATTGCCCAGTGCTAATATATACAGGTAGACTATTATGAAATATTAACTTTGTATTCTGTGACTTTACTATACTCATTTATTAATTTTTTGTTGTTTCTTTGAAATTTTTCAATGTTGTTATATTTTCTGCAAGTTGAGTCATTTTCTTTTTTCACCCATTAAACTGACCTGTCTCTCATAGATTTTTCTTGAAACATTACATTGGCTACAACCTTTGGAATAATACTGAATATTTAAGCTCTGCAGTGGTTTATAAAATGTCCACAAATTCTTTGATATGGCACTTTTACAAAAGCTGAAATCAAACATCCCCTTTCCTTTAGAGATATGCTTCTGGTGAATAGAATGTGACAGAGGAGACAATATGTGGCATTTGGCTAGAGCATGTGAGGTATTCATGCATCCTGTGTGCTTGCTTTCCTGGGTCACTGGCTCTGGGGAGCCAGATGACTTGTGAGGACGCTCAGCATCCTTGGGAAAGTTCATATCACACATATGCACAGAGAGTGAGTGAGCTTGCAAACACAGTCTTTGGTCTTCAGATGGCTGTATCTCTGAGCGCCACCTTGACTCATGAGAGACCCTGAGCAAGAACCACCAAGGTGAGCCATTTCTAAATTCTTGACCCACAGAAACTATGAAAAAGGCGTTTGTTTAAAGCCACTAAGACCTGGAGAAATCTGTTATGCAGAAATCATTAATAGGGTCTGTTTATATTAAATGAAATGTTTTTTGCTATACATTTGTTTTTTAGGGGTAAAATATTTTATTTATTTCCCAGGAGAGAGAGAGAGAGAGAGAGAGAGAGAGAGAGAGAGAGAGAGAGAGAGAGAGAGAGAGAGAGAGAGAGAGAGAATGAATGTGTATGGCTAGGGCCTCTAGCCACTTCAGATACATGCATTACTTTGTGCATCTGGCTTTACATGGGCACTGGGGAATCAAACCTAGGTCCTTAGGCATTGTAGGCAAGTGCCTTAACCACTGAGACATCTCTCAAGGCCTACATTTGTTTTTATAGATGTTCTTCATCAGGTTAAGAAGATTTCCTTTAATTCCTAATTTGTTGAGATTATTTTTTATGGATGGATATTGAATTTTGTTAACTTTTCTGGCACATACTGATGTATGCATGTATTTTATTCTTTGAAATGTTAATATGATATATTACTTCAATTGATTTTCAAGTGTTGAAATGCTTCAATTCCAGGATAAAACTCACTTGGTTTTGATGTATTACTATTAACATATTATTTAAATTTTAATATAAGATTGAATAATTCCTATATATAAATCTTATAGGAATACATAGGAATCTATTTGTGTTAACTTTAATTAACTCTAGGTAACTTCTCGTTGCTGTGCAGAAAAGAATGTGACCTAAAGCAGCTTGTGGAGGAATGGGTTTATTTTGACTTACAGACTCAAGGGTTAGCTCCATGATGGCAGGGAAAATGATGGCATGAGAAGAGGGTGGTCATCACCTCCACCACAAACAGTTGCAGGACAGTGTGCCCATTGGCCAGGGGAAACTGGCTTATAACACCCATAAGCCTGCCCCAAAAGCAGAGTTCCAACAATGTTCCATTCTCAAAACTGCCATCAGCTGGGGATCAAGCATTCAGAACACATTAAGTGAATGGGGGACACCTGAATCAAACCACTACAATCCATCCCTGGCTCCCCATGAACTGATAACCGTACATGATGTTAGATGCAATGCATTCTGTTAAAAGTCCCCATAGTTTTAATCAACCCCAATGATGTCCAAACATCTCCATGATCTAAGGTCTGTAAACTGAGCTGTAATACCAAAAACAAACAACAACAACAAAAAACATAATGGCACAGAACAAATTCACACTGCAAATGATGGCATCGGGCATAGCAAAGACAGATTGAGCCAACACAAGATTTAAAACAAACAGGGGAAAACATCAAACTCTAACTCCAAGTCCAAAAAGTCCAATAATTCTAACCAGTGAAAAGTTTTTGGGGTTCCATTTCCACCACTCTAGCTCTGCTACTTACATTCTGGAATAACTTAATTCATTGCTGGCCGATCTCCTTGGAAGCCATCCCATAGTCCTGGCATTTCAACTGGGTCTTTATTGCAACCCATGGTTCATCTTCATGGCTCCATTGGGTCTCCGCGCAGGCAATCCAACACACCTGCTTCACACTGCCCATGACCCTTGTCAAAAAACAAAACCATGCTGCAAATTCAGTGACAGTCTCTTCCTGAATTTGTTACACTCCATAGTACCAGGTGGGCTACCAACTTGTTAATCCAGGGGGAACAAAGCCAACTTTGAAGATCAGGAAACCTCCTTCAGCACTCAGGCCCCTTATTTCAAGAGTCCTTATTCTTCCTGCTGTCCCAATGCAGATCAATGCTTGTAATCTCTCAAACAATTGCAGCTGAATGGGCAGCAGTTTCAGCCCAGAGATTTCATTTCTTTCTGTGCTATCTCCATCTGCTCATATCAGTCCACTTTTTGTGCAAAGCAACTGTCATGGTTTGATCCAGGTGTCCCCCACAAAAAATGAATGTGTTCTGGGTAATTGATCCTCAGCTGATGGATTTTACAACCTCGATGGAGCTGTGTTGTTGGGGGGGCTTATGGGGGTTATAAGCCAGCTTCCCCTTGCCAGTATTTGGCACACCTTCCTGTCGCTATTTCCAGTGCTGTGGCGGAGGTGATATCCACCCCTCTGCTCATGCCATCGTTTTCCCTGCCAGGATGGAGTCTCCCCTTGAGTCCGTAAGCCAAATAAACCCATTCCTCCACAAGCTTCTTTTGTTTGGGTTCTTTCTGCACAGCAACTAGAAAGCTGACCATAACAGCAACCCTGCACAAGTTCTCAGGACATAGGCAAGCAGAATGCAGCAAGCCTCTCAAACAAACTGTTTCTGGAACAGTCCTGACAAAGTTTTTTCTTACCTGCGTAAGCCAAACCTCACAGTCCATAGTTCTTATTGCATTCAGGTCTTTCAACTCTGACCAGAGTGGTCCATGAAGATGTACTCACAGCACTGCAAGGTGTCTCATAAGCTGAGGTTTCAAATCCTTCCACATTCCTCCTGCAAATCAGTTCTAAAAGGCCACAGACACAGAATCAGGGTTCCAGCAGCAAGGACAGATCCCACTCTCTGATTCCAAAACTGTTGTCGTCAACTTCTCGTATCTGTGCAGAAAAGAACCTGACCAAAAGTAGCTTTTCTCCCCCAACAGGCTGCATAGGTCTTCCCAGCATCCTGACAGCTAGCCAATAGAGGAGAGGCTTCCAGCTCAGTTCTAGCTTGATTATCAGTATCCTGCAGCCCAAGCATGGGGAGTCTTTAGCAATAGGGTTTTAATATCTAGTTCTGATGGGCAACAAAGAGCTTTGGCAATTGCCTGTAATACCTTGTGGGCACGGGGGAATTCTCTAGACAATAATTGACTGGAAGGTGTTCAATCTTGGCTTCTGGGTACATTATTCACCTCCACAGGTTATTTCTGCCTTAACTCTCTATTTTTTAACATATTAGCTAGTGAAGAAGTAGGTTTCCATGTAGTTTATTTATACACCTTAAAGTTTGGTTAAGCTTCCTCTCCTTCATCCCCTTCCCTTAGGGTATCCCCTCCTCAATATTCTGCCCTCTACTTTAACGTATACCATTCCATTCCCTTAAGCCCTCCCTTTTCTTCCATCCCTTATATCCCCTTTCTAGCTTCCTGGTCTCTAGTTCTGACTTTTTTTCGAACTCACATACAAATCTAAACATTTGAAAACAGGACCCACATATGTGAGGAACATGAGGCATTTGATTCCCTGAGCCTGGGTTACCTCACTTAGTAAAATTTCCCTGAAAATTTCATTTTTCTTTATGGCTGAACAAAACTCCATTGTGTAAATGAACCACATCTTCATTATCCATTCATCAATTATGACCATTTTAATTTCTTTATAGAGGCACTTAAAATGATCAACTTCCCTTTTCTCACTACTTTTGCTGTATCCCATAGGTTTTGGTATGTTGCATTTTCATTATCATTTGATTCTGTGAAGTTGTTTCTTTCTTCTTTGATTTCTTTACTGAATTTACTGTATTGTTTTGTTTCCATGAGTTTGTGTGTGTTCCATAATCTTTTTTGCTTTTGATTTTATTTTTGATTTTAATTCGGTTGTGATCAGATAGAGTAATTACTTGATTTTTCTTGTATTTGTTAAGATTTTCTTTGGGTCCTAATGTATGATCCAGTTTAGAGAATATTTTATGTGCTGCTGAAAAGAATGTAGATTGTTCAGCATTTGTATAGAATGTTCTGTAGATGTCTGTCAGGTCCATGGTATGATGTCATTTAATCTAGATGATTCTCTGTTTATTTTTTTCCAGGACAACATGTCAACTGGTGAAATGGGATATTGAAGTCACCCACTATTACTGTGCTTGGGGTTATCTGTGTCATTATATCTAATATAGTCATTTTGTTTAAAATACTATGCCTTTAGATTGAAATTGTCCCCCTTCTTTTATTCCCTGAATTCTTATGTTTGATCTCTTCATAGTTTCCTGAATGTCATGAAATATTCACTCATAGCTTGTCAGTTTTTCTTTCTCTTTCCTGGAATATTCTAGATCTGCCACCTTATCTTCTAGCCCAGATATTCTATCCTTTACTTGGTGAGACATTCTATAGAATTTTTGATTTGACTTACTATGCTCCTCATTTCTCATCTTTCAGATTGATAATTCTTCAATATTTTTATTTCCTTACTCATATCTTCCATTGACCTCCTTATATCATAAGTTTGATATTTTTTGTTTTATTTCAGAAGTTTGCTTTCTTCTTTGGTTCCTTTGATTTCTTTTACCACACAATCATTCTTTTGAATTCTCTGTCTTGCATTTCATCTAATTGAGTCTCACTGGAGGTTAATTATGTTAGGTTTATGATTTTTGGAGGAATTATGCTTTTTTGATTTATTTTGCTTCTTGTATAATTGCATAGATATTTTTGTATATTGAGTTATATCAGTGCTTGGAATTTCTAGTTATCTGCTATATTCTTAGGTGTTTAAATCAGAAGTTCTATATTCAGGGTAAAAGCTCAAGCTGCCAGATGCGGCTTCTATATTACTCCCAGAGTAACAGCAGGAGTGACCCCAAACTGTTGGATATGCCTGCTATGCAAATAGGAGCAAATTAGCAACCATGTTCATTTTGATTTCAGTTATTGCTGGTGGGTAAAAGAACCAATTGTGAAAAGTATGGTGGGGTTTTGGTTACCTAGAAGTGGGAGCAGGGTGAGGTGGATTAGTGTGAGGTCTGGTTTTAACTTTGCAAAGGATGGAGAAGGCACAGTGTCTGGGAAGGGGAAGTTGGCATACTGCTAGGCATTCGGGACAGTGGAAGGCTGTCGTCATAGAGTGAGGGGGGATAAGGAGGAGAGATTATAGAACAGGAGTTGGAAAGAGAGAGGAAATAAATGCACTGTCCATGGGAAGAGTAGCAAACTGCATGGAGGAAAATACAGAACAGGGCTGGAGAGATGGCTCAGCGGTTAAGGCACTTGCCTCCAGTGCCTAAGACCCCAGGTTCAATTCCCCAGGACCCACATAAGCCAGACCCACAAGGTGGTGGCCATGCTTTGCTCTCTCTCTCTCTCTCTCTCTCTCTCTCTCTCTCTCTCTCTCTCTCCTTGAAAAATGAATAAATAAAATATAAAAAATACAGAACAAACCTAAAATCCAACTAAGCAAGATCCAAACCTAAACATGACTCCCATGCACCACTTACGCATGAGTACAGAATTCCAAGTTTTTCTTTGGCTTCTGTGGTGGTCTGAATGTAAAAAAAACAAATGTCCCCCATAGGTTCCTGTGTTTGGATTACTTGACTCCGGGTTGGTGGTGCTGTTTGGGAAGTTTGTGGCTCCTTTAGAAGGTGGGGTCTTGCTGGAGGAAATGTGTCACTGGGGGTGGACCTTGAGGTATTGTCATGGTTTGATCCAGGTGTCCCCACAAACAAATGAATGTGTTCTGATAGATCCATCCTCAGCTGATGGCAATTTGGGAATTAGAACCTCACTAGAGCTGTGTTGTTGGGGGGGCTTATGGGGTTATAAGCCAGCTTCCCCTTGCCAGTGTTTGGCACACCTTCCTGCTGCTGTTTCCAGTGCTGTGGTAGAGGTGATGTCCAGCCCTCTGCTCGTGCCATCATTTTCCCTGCCAGAATGGAGTCTCTCCCCTCGAGTCCATAAGCCAAATAAACCCATTCCTCCACAGGCCACTTTTGTTTGGGTTCTTCCTGTGCAGCAACTAAGAAACCTGACCGCAACAGGTATTATCCTACAGTCTTGCTTGGTGCTCTGTGGTTTGTCTATTTCCATTCTGCTGATGTGACATCGAGCCTGCTCCTGTCATGCTTTCCCACCATGATGACAACTTCCCCTCAAAACTGCCAAAAGAAACCCTTTCCTTCCATAAGCTGCTTCTGGTCATGTATTTTGTCCCCAAAACTAGCAAGTGACTGCTACAGCTTTCTATAGAGAAATGTGATTTTTTTCCATTGCCATCCACCATGACCTGGTACAGCTGAGACAGGTAATGAGTGTCTCTCGAGAAGGCAACATAAACACTTAGAATATTTATCTGCTCATTTTTATTTAAAAGTTAATTTTTAATTTAACTTAAGCTAAAATCAAGGTTAAGTTTAAATTAAAATGATGGTTAAGTTAAAATTAAGGTTAAGTTTAAATTAAACTTATTTTAAGCTGATGTATAAAAACATAAAAATTAAATGCACCAGCGGGGAACAATGTGACACTAGTACCTCAAGACACTGCATAGTGTCTAAATCGGATCAGACATACTTGTCTTCTCAAACACTGAGGAATTTTTGTGGTGAAAACATTCAACATCCTTTGCTCTAGCTTATTTAAGAGTAAAATATTTAAGAGGCCAGAAAAAGTCAGGAAAATAAAAAAAGTACCATCTCTTCCCTGACTTCTCATCATTGGGATCACACGTAAGAGGTGGCTCACCTCTAAGTCTCTTTTGTGCAGTGTTCCATTTTCCTTAATGGTCTGGCAATTCCAGTCAGGCAGAAACTGTCTCATTCACCTACCCTGCCCAGCCCATGGATCGGTGCTGCCTGCAGCCCTGGCTGGCTCTTCTCCCCTGCAAAGCTCAAGAGAGACAGTGATTCCTGGAGGGACAGAAGCAGACAGCTGCAGCAAATGCCTTTCAGAGTTTGGTTTGGAGGAGAATAGCCCCGTTTGCATTATAGCTTCATGGTTCCTCAGTAGTCCTCAGGCTCAAACCTCTAGTAAGATAGATACCGTGATCCACTGCAGGCAGGCAGGCAGACAGACAGACAGACAGACAGACAGATCGCATTGTCTAGTATGTGTTGTGTTGGGAAATGATAAAATAATAACTTTTAATCCATAGTACGTAAATGTCATGGATTAAGCTGGGGATAAAGATGTGACAGTTAAGGGTGAACCAGAGCCCTTCTGGGGGACAGAATCTTTCACCCTGAAGGTGTGCTTACCACATACCTCTTTTATCTGGCAGAATGAGTTTGTTTTTCAGATAATAAATTAGAACTAGGAAAAGAGGGTCAGGTGACCAGAAGGGAACTGATCTCTTTTTTGGTCTTGATTTGGGGAAAGAGGTTCACTGAACTGGAAGCTAGGACAGCAAGGATCTTGGGGACCAGACGAGTCCTTAAGAGAGCCGATGGCAGTTCATCTGGAGTAAAAGTGAAATGTCAAAGGCCTGTGAGCCCCGAACCTGAGTCTTAGTGTCAAAAGCCAGCCTTGGGCTGTGAAGTCAGCCCTCCTCTCCCTTCGGTATTCAGTACTCACTCACCAGCTGGGAGAAAGCTTGTCACAATCTCAGCTGAGCTCTGAGGGTGCCCAGGGGAAGGCGTGGGTTCTCTATGAGCTGGAAGTGTCCAAGGGTTGTAGGGTGTTTGCAATGAGATGCGTGATGGCTTCCCATGAGCCCTCCAGGCTGAGTCCAGAGCACAGCCCCGTCTCTTTGTGTCCTTCCCTGCTGGTCCCCATCTGTGCTGTTTCCATGGACTGCAGTGGTATTCCCCAGGGAAGGGGGGAGACCTCAGTTCAAGGGAGCCATGTGGGCTTCTTGTCACTCAGATCTCAGAGCTCTGAGCCAAGTGCCTGACGTTCCCTTCAGAGAATCTTTAAAGTGAGTTGACAAAGCATATTTTATTGTCTTCAAAAATGAAAAGAGAGGTGGTTCAGTGCAGGTGGGACAAAGGAGGGTAGCAGGAAGGGATTATTTTAAATAAAACTTTAATTTTAATTTTTAAAAAAGGTATATAAATGAAATAGAGAGTCAACTCCCACCACACACCAAATCTTCTGTGCTTTGATCCTGAACTTTCCAGCCTTCAGAACTGTATGCAATAAATTTCTATGTAATAAAATAAATAAAAATAAATTAAAAAATGAGAATAATCCAACAGGTCTTTATTTAAATGTCTACATGCCCATCTGTTTCTATGGTCTAACTAAAATATTATGTAGCTGTATAGGAATTATATTTAATGTGAGATTATAGATACATTTTAAACTGACATGGGGTGAAGATTTTAACTGTAGGAGCTTGGCAGCCTGCCTCACCCCTAATTGCTCCAGCTGGTGGTAAGCAAGTCCATGTCCACCAGAGGGCGCACTAAGCAGCGCTTCGACTTAATGAACCAGTGTGGCCTCTTCCCTGGGTTCATCTTTAATTCTTTCTTCTCATTGAGCCTAAGTTTTCTGGCCTGTAAATTTAAGGTATTGCTGCCTCTCTCTTATGTGCCAGGACTATGGAGCTAGGGGCGAGCAAAAAGAAGTCCCAAGAGACTTATTTTGCTGCATCCTTGATTTACCTCCAAGGACAGAGCCTGGGACACAGATGGAGGATTTGCAGAAGGGATGAATGTGGTCCCTGCATTTTGACAGGGGGCACCTGCTGGTTTCCTAAGGTTTTCTATTTCAAAATGCTGTCTGAACTCAGAGGAGTCTTAGACACAAACCTTCTGGCTGGAGGTGTGGAATGAAGGCAAAACGGGTAAGTTTTAGGGTGTTTTCAATGTTGCCTGTAGGATTTTTAAAAATTATATATTTATTTGTGTTTGTATGTGTGTGTGGAGGCACATGCACACAGCAAGGTCTCTTGTTACAAGTAAATGCCCATCTTGCTTTATGTGGGTGGCTGGGGAATTGAACTCAGGCAACAGCTTTGCAAACAAAGCCCCCTTAACCACTAAGATGTCTATCTCCCCAGGACCATGGGATTCATGTTTTATTAACAGGTTTGCTTTTAGAATTATAAAGTAATATTTATTTGTTATAAAAACTTTAAAAAAAACTATAGGTCACCCGCTGAGAATGACGGGATGAAGAAGGGACCCACAGCCACAGCCACACAGAATAAGCCAGGGTGACAGAAATCAACAATTTTCGACACAAAGACTCCTAAACTCACAACATTAAAGCAGCCTTAATGCTGACCCACCACGACTCAGGGAACTGAGCAGAAGAGGGGGTGGAAAAATTGTGAGAGCCGTGGTGGAGGAGACTATCCAGAGGCATGGCACCCATCAGTAACAACATACTAGGGCTGGGAGAACTGGGCTGAATACTAAGCTATCCAGGGTCCCCTGCCACAAGGACTGATCCAGATGACCCATGGAGGAGGATATCCAGCTGATTGGGGATGGGGAGGGGGGCATTGGGGAATTGGGGATAGCAACTCATTGTTTGCCCACTAAATAATGTAACTCATTATGGACAATAAATATATATTAAAAAAACTATAGGTCAGTAAAAAAATCGCTTTTCATCTAGAGAAAGCCACCATAAACAGTTTAGTTATGAGGAAGATGTCTATTCTGAGAGTAGTTACCTGGCTCCTCCTAGAACACCTGAAATGACAGGTAACATTTCCTGAGACTCCATGTTACCTCTAAACAGACATGAGTAAAAGAAAGTTTTCCACATTGAGCTGGCATTTCTCTTCCCACCAGTTTTGCCTACATTTGAACCTGGCTAGTATCTTTTATCTTTTTGAGGTAGAGTCTCTCTCTAGCCCAGACTGACCTGGAATTCACTATGTAGTCTCAGGCTGGCCTCGAATTTATGGTGATCCTCCTACCTCTGCCTCCTGAATGCTGTGGATTCAATCTCTATTTTTTGGTATCTTTTGTCTCTGTTGTTTTAGCTTTTTCTGAATCTGCTCATTCAGAAATCCATCCAGATTGGTGAGGCTGGAGAAAACAAGAACACAACACAGGCAGAAATTCAAAACGGTCCATTGCCTATATACTCCTTGACCCCACTCCCAGAAAAGACAAAATTTGATATAACATTAAATTATGTCTCTCCCCCTCTCTCTGGCCCTCTTCCCCTACATCTTAAAGGGGATTGCCATGGGAAGGTTCTAGAAACCATATCTTTCAAACTCTGGGTTGTGTTAATTTCATGGGGTTTAAAGCAGATCAAATTGTTCCTACAAAGTTCTGGGCTGGGCATTAGTTGCTATTAGAAAGATCCTTTCTAGGATAGCACACATCCATCCATCCTTATTAATATAATCTGGAGTTCATATTAGACTTTGCAATTATTCAAATTGTCAGGATTTTCATCTTCTAGGGAACCTTTTCTGGACTCTCACACTGTGGCTTTGCACATGCCTGAAGGTATAATTAATATTTCTGCTTCTGCCTTGACCTTGCCTCAGCCATAGGCTGTAAAGCTGGGCCTGTCCACATGGGGCTGGAGGTTTTAGAGACATTTCTAGAGGATCCTATTTGGGAATTTTAGTGGGATGAGGTTTGAGGGGATTGAGAGAACTTGTACATCTTGTTTTTTCCCTGGATTCTGGTTATCATCCAATTCTACTGTGTGTCTACTGTCCACCTGTAATGTCGCCTCTTCCTGACTTCTCCATCTTGCTCTGCTCTGTGTGCTGTCCTAAGGATCTGGTCCTTGGACTACATCAGCTGGACTTCTTTCATCCCGACTGAGCTTAGTCAGTGTGGGAGCCAGAGAGTGGAGCCAAGAGGAAGGGAATTGGTAGTGTTGTATGGGCCCCAGCTCTCTCGCTGCATCCTGAAAAATACAAACACAATCTCCATCGGAGAGTGAGATCAGTGTAGGTTAACAAATATACACAATTCTGGATTACCTAGATTCTATTTTTAGTAGCCTTCCTGTCAATCGCTCCCAAAGTGCATCTTGTCTTGGGAGCCCAAGAGTATGGGATCTGGTGCCTATCGCCCTGGCCGTAGGCTAATAGCTGAGATTCTGGCAAGAGAGGAGCCACCACAGTCATACCATGGAGGATCCAAATGGAACCCCGCAGAGAATGACGGGATGAACAAGGGGCCCACAGCCACAGCCATTAAATCAACACAGGATAAGCCAGTGAGACAGAAACCAGTGATTTCAACACAAAGACCCCTAAGCTCACAACCTTAAAGCAGCCTTAATATTCACCCACCACGACTCAGGGAACTGAGCGGAAGAGGGGGCGGAAAGATTGTGAGAGCCGGGGTGGGGGAGACTATCCAGAGGCATGGCCAGGAGAACCTGGCTGAATACTAGGCTATCCATGGTCCCCTGTCACAAGGACTGATCCAGACAACCCATGGAGGAGGTTATCCAGCGGAGTGGGGAAGGGAGGGCAGAGGGGAATTGGGGATGACAACTCATTGTTTGCCCACTAAATGTTGTAACTCATTATGGACAATAAAAAAAAAGAGAAAGGGAATTTTTTTTTCTGGCTAAGAAGCTGTGGTTTTATGACTATAGCTTCCCCTGGTCAGTGTCTTCATGTCTTGACTGTGTTCGGGAAGCCAGTGAGCTTCTGACCCATTTAGGCTTAAGGTGGTAATACCTTCCCAAATTGTCAGTCCCTCCATGCCTCTAACCACTTGTGATTCTCCTGGCCATGGCCGTCAATAACTCTTCACGTAATTTTCTTCCAAATCCTACTGGAATAGTCTTCCTTTCCTGATGGGATCAGTTTCATACGTGAAAACATACAAAAGATGCACCTGTCTGAAAGACAGCTGCTTTCCTTACCCTGTGGGCTCACACTCCTCCTCAGATTTACCTGGAAGGACTTTTAGACGAAGTCTCCAAGACTAGGAGAAAGAACGTCAGCTCAGATGTCACAGAGATAAGAGAGAAGCCTCAGCTTTTGCCCTATGTTCTTGCTTCTAACCTATGGGCCAAGAAGACATGGGGAGGGATAAAAATTAGGACTTTAAGAAGTTGTATGCAAATGGAAAGAATAGAAGGAAATAATAAAAATGAGTGTGCAGTGTCTCACGGGACCCCAAGAAGCTGTTGGGTTTTAGGAATGAGACGTGTGAATGCTCTTCTCAGGGAATATTCTTGGCAACTTCTTCCAGTAGGGAGCTGGGCTTGCTGAGAGCTCCCTTTCTCTGCTTGCATATGGCTCATGAATGTGCCTCCCCTTTCCTTTATATTTGCACACAAGACAGCTGCTTCTTCTACCATGCCTGAACCATTCCGTTGGGAGTTTGCTGAGTGTCTATAGTGTGCTCAAAGCTAGAAGCCCTGTACTTGGGGTGTGCAAGCCAAGAGACAGATGAGAAGCAGACAAGGTGCTGGGGAGATGGTTCAGTGACAAGAGTACTTGCTACCCAACTCTGATGACAAGTAGTTGGATCCCCAGAACCCAGGTCAAGACCAGGTAAGTTAGTACTTAGGCTGAGGCAATGGGAGGCAATCAGGTGAATCTTGAAGTCCAAAGGCCAGCTAGTCTGGTATTCACAGAGGCAACACAATAGAGACCTTGTCTTTCACAAGGTGGAAGGTGAAGACCTGTAACCTGAGCTTGTCTTCTGATCACCACACACATGCACCATGGCACACATATGCCCATGGACACCACCAGACACATGCATATACCCACATATACACATATACCAAAGGGAGAGGGGGCAAACAATTAAACAAGGCCATTTAAGAAAGTGGTAAATGGTATTCACAGAATAACAGAGTTTTTTTCCCAGAATATGGATGACCTCTCTAGGGAGACAGTGTGACCTCAGCTCCTAATGGAAAGAAAACTCTATTTTCATAAGTCAAACTAAAGCCTTTCTCATTTTTTATTCTAAGCACAACAGTAAGCAGCTGTGGAAGAGCTTCTGGTTGGGAAGAGGAAGTCTCTTTCTCAGTGGTAGAAGATAACTCAGGGCACACAAGCCCATGGAGGGCAGAGGGCAGGGATGAAGGCGGGAAGCCAGGCAGAGACTCTAAACAAGAGCCCAGGTTTGAGTTGATGGCATGGACCAGCACAGTGGTAATAGACAGGAAACAGGCAGAGCAGACAGGACTAGCTGTCTGGTTAGGACATAGAACACGACATGGGAAGGTAAAGAGAATCAAAGATGAATCGGGACAGAATGACAAGATGTACCCAAGGTGTACTGGTGCAATAGTGGCAGGTCTGATATGGAGGTAACCAACTGCTCTGCGATCGGATGTGAGGCCCATTCCATAGGAGGCAATTTATGCCTGGGATCTTGTCAAAATCCTATGGCTGGGGAAATCATAGGTGGTAGGGGAGAAGCAACTATTGTTCACTGGCTAAAAAGCTATGTTGTGCCCATCAAATCCCCTCTGTTTATGTCTATGCCCAAAGACTAGGGCTGCTCTCGTTTTTTGTCAGAGATTCTTTTTGTTTTAATTGCAGTGACTATATGGGAGCTTAAACACTCATCAGTGTGCTGAGAGGAAGTGGCAGTTGGGTGCTCAGCACTAAATAAGACATCACTATGACAACCTCCGGTGCCCAGGGAACATTGTGGGAGAGGCGATGGAGAGAATGTAGAAGCCAGAGGACAGGGAGGAGTGTTTTGGAGCACTCTCTTGTAGAGATGACATGGCCATTGTGTTCATGACCTCACAGTGACTGTCATCACCTGCACAAGAAGAAGTTTAGTGGAAGGGGGGGTAAATGAAAGAACAAGGAAAAAAATGCATGAAAAAAAAAAAGACCAGTCAGGGGTTGTAGTAGTTTTAATAATGTCCCCCAATAGATTCAAAAGTTTATTATAATTGTAAATTGTCTCCAGCCAGTTCTAGCTAGAGGAAGTGTGTCACCTTGGCCAGATCCTAGGGTTCAGCCCTAAGGTGTTTCTGGGGTGGGTCTGGAATTCTAGCTTTACATATGCAAAAAGCAGTCTGAGCTCAAGCCTGGAGTTCCTCTTGTTTGCTACTTTGGAGTGTGCTTGCTTGCTTGAGGTGCTGGTGGTGGGTTCTCTCTCTGTCTCTGCTTGGAGCTGTGAAAGGGGGCCAGCCTTTTTCCTTAACTTCCCCTGGGTCTGTTACTTCAATAAATACTTTCCTCCCCAAATCGTGCCTGGTTTGGAGATTCATCCCAGCAGCATATGGCTGACTACGACAGGGGCTTCTTTAGCTCTGCTGGGCTGAGGTGGTGCCGTTTAATTAGCTGTTTTAATTTAAACTCACCAGTCAGCTCTGCAGCCAGCCCTTGTTATGCCCTGAGCAGGTTAACCTTGATCACACAATGAGCCCATCACATTGACCTCCATCAAGGTTCTTCTTCCTTCTGAGCCCCAGTTTCCCTCTCTGTCAATGAAGGGTTTGAATGAGAACTTCGTGGCTACATCCTTGCCTTTCAAAGTAGGCTTGAGTCAAAATTGCAATTGATCAGGATATGTGAAAGTGAAGCCCCACATGCCCCCCTCCCCCGCATGGTGCTAGTCACTGGTTAAGAACTGTTCTCCAAAGCAGAACTGAATAGAATAAGACAAACCCATGACTTGTGTTTGCCTAGTTTCTGGGGTATAAATAAATACTCCTCCCATGGCCAAGTTCAAGCTAACGGTGCAGTGACCGGACCCTGTGTTGGGATGAGCAGCGCACATGAACTTTAGAACACCACCCACCTAGACTCCAAGCCTCTGAGGGAGACCTTGGCCTAAGAATTCCTGCACCCATGGGCCTCAGAGAGTCATTCTAAATCAATGACAGTTGGAATACTTTTCTCTCTTGAAAAATTACAGAGCAAGGCTGGAGACATTGCTGGGCCGTTGTCCAGGGGAGTTAGTGGTGTATCCACTCCAGCCTATCTGGGACTCTGGGGCCAGATATACCTCTTCCTGTCCTTTCTGAATTTCCTGTCCCTCCATTCCTCCTGAAGCCAGCCAGCCTCTCAATGTGTACATCTCAGGGATATGGGAGGAATATGGGGCCCAAAGTTGCATCTCTGACACTGGGATTATCATCTCTCATCTTTGTGGGTGGATCTGGCCATTCAGCTCCTATTTCTGTGACCGAATCTGCCGTCTCCCTCCCCAGAACGAAGAGCCCGTCTGGTCCTCGGCTATTTTTGCACAGATTCCTCCTCTTGATGACCTTCTCTGTGCTGGTGGAGGACAGAGTGGTAGATGCCGTTTCTGTGCTGTGATTTGCTGAAGCAGAAGTATTATGGAGCCCAGGAAAGAGCCACCAGCAGACAGCTGGCGGGACACAGAAGCTTCAAGGATGGTTTGAAATAGAACAAACTGACAACATGATGGGGGATTCTTTCTTTAGGGAACTTTCAGGAGAAATCACTTTTAAAAACATTTTTATTTATTTGCATGTATAGATAGATAGAAGAGAGACAGACAGAGAGAATGGGCATGCCAGGGCCTCCAGCAGCTGCAAATGGACTCCAGATGCATGCAGTGTTTTGCACATCTGGCTTTACATGGGTACTGGGGAATTGAACTTGGGTTGTTAGGCTCTGCAGGCAAGCACCTAACCACTGAGTAATCTCTTGTGATGGTTAGGTTTTGTTGTCAACTTGGATCTTTTTAATTATCTTGGGTGGGTCTCTGAGGATGTTTACAGGAAGGCAGCCTCTCAGCAAAGGGCAGAATGTAAAGAAGTTCAAAGAAGCTGGAAGTAAACATCCTTTCCTGTGTGGGCAGTGCAGGAAGGAAATTCCAGAGACTCAGGAAACCATTAAGTCTGGGATAGGGCTGCAAGACCCCACCCTAAGGCTATATAAAGGGGAAGAAATTCTCTCCTTGCCCCCTCCTTCCTGTTCTCTGTTCTGTGTGTGTGGTGTGTGTGGTGTTAGTGATGGGTTTCTCTCTCTGCTTGGACCTGTGAAAGGGGAACAGCCTCTTTTGCATTCTGGAACTTCCCTTGTATCTATAGCTACAAATAAATACTTTCCTCCCCCAAATTGTGTCTAGTGTGAAGATTCATCCCAGCGGCCTGTGACTACAACATCTCTCCAGCCCGAGAAATCATTTTTACTCAGAAGTTAGGTTGGAAATTTAGATTTGGCCTGGAAAGACCCCTTACTCTCCCTTACTCTAGAAGACTCTGAAGTGTTAATTAACTCCAGTGGTTCAATGGCTTCGCCTAGGAACTTCCTTGATAGCTTAATTATTGGGCTCAGAGAGTTTCCCAGTCTTAGAGCCATTGCCTAAACCATGGACATTCTTGGTCTGATTGTGGTGCACATTCTTTCCATTGTGGAAACACCTGCTGCTGTGCCTCCCCCCCCCAGATTGTCAACCAAAAAGAAACCCTTCCTCCCTTAGGTCACTCCTTGTCAGGTGTTGGCCGTAGTCCTGGCAAAGATAACTAATAAAAAGAATTACACATTTCTCTTCCAGAAACTTCCTTTCCCATGCGTTTTCCTCACACTGCCAGGATGTTTTGTTCTCAGCCCTTCCTGGGCATTTTGTTTTGGGAATGCTTGGGACGAGATCTGGGACTAACCCATCTGGTGTCCCTGTCTAGAGATGCCTCGTGTCTCAGGCAAGCAGTGCCCAAGTTTATGGTTCATTGGACTCTTCCAGCCTTGCCTCCTGCTTGCTTCTTACTCCAGCTCTTCAGGGTAAGGGCTTCCTCGCTGCTTGCCCTTCACCATGGCCAAGTCCTGACTGCTCCCACTCCCTCAGCCCTGACCACCTCTCTGGAGTATGGCTCTAATCTGATTCTGGGGCTCTTGTGCCATTCTTTGCCCCATGGATTCTATTTATCCTCATCTGGCCCGGAGGGCAGAACCCAGACTGCGATCTCCCTTTGCCAGGCTCTGGGCATGCTCTCTCAGAATATCTGAAGGCTCTCTGCTTGTGGTCTGTGACCAGATCAGGAGGGTATGGTCCTGTGGCTGAGTCTTCTCTCTGTGACCAGGCAGGGAATGCTGGGGGTTGGCTCTGGTCCCAGCTCAGTGGAATGTCAAGTTGAAATCTTTCTTTCAATTAGGTTTGAACTTGTCCTTTCTGAAGTGACATTTGGAATTGGCGGATTAGGAATAGGCCCTTTGAGAGGGAGTGAGGATATAGAATCAGGATAGAGGTGGCCTCTGCCTGATGGAGCTCTGCGCCATCTCCAGCTTCCTCAGTTAGGAAGCCATCTGAGATTATGCCTGGGAGCCTTCACCTTGTATCTCCCAGTGCATCTGTTAGTGGTTCCATGAATAGCTCTGCAGTCACACTTTGCATTACTTATTTTTTCTAATTGCTGTGACCAAAGAGGATTCCTTGGAGCTCGTCATTTGATAATGTGAGTCTATTATGGCAAAGTAGCACAGTGGAGTCCTTGGCCATGGATATGTGGTGGGGACACTTCACATCTCAGAAGACCAGGAAAAGAGAGAGAGAGAGAGAGAGAGAGAGAGAGAGAGAGAGAGAGAGAGAGAGAGAGAGAGAGAGAGATTTTTTGAAGGCATACCACTTAAGTCCCGCCCTCTAGTAACCCACTTCCTCCAGCTAGACCCCACCTCCTGACACCATGGGAAACATTTTATACTCCAACTATAACCCCTTTATCTCACCAGCTGTGAGTCCAGATAGGTGATGTAAAGTCACCTGACCTCCATTTTCCTTGTCTGTGGAATGGGAGTAACAACTTCTGCACGAGTTACTATGGTAACTTGACATGAAATAGTGCACATTTACCCCCGCTGCTTGGTGCGAGTTCCTCAACCTCCCCTTGTCTGGTTTCCTCATATATAAAACGGGGATGACACTGGAACAGAGTGCTGGTAGGGAGATCAGAGAAGCAAAGTCCTTAGTCTCCTGTGGTGATGTCAGGGTATGAATGTATCAGGGTAAGACTGAATTTCTGAATGCCTCTGGGCCACTAGGCATGTACACATGTGTATGTGTTTTTGTGGCCAGGCAGGCCCCTTCTTTCTGGGTGGAGTTTACTATTGGCCCATGCCAGGACTCCCTGAGCTAGGGAGGGAGCTAGGCCCTGTGCCGAGGGATGGAATTTCCATTAAGAATTGAGCAGGACAGAGCCGGGAGCCAGGAAGGTGGAGGGGTGGGGGCTGTGGGATAGATGCTTTAACTCTGAGCTCCAGAGACAGTCTTGAGCGGCCTTGAAGGCTTCTGCTGGCTTGGGCTTAAGTCACAGGTCTTTCTGAGGTCATGGCCCAGAAAGATGGGCAGGGAGGGAGGAGCTGCTGGCAGGGGCCTCTGTAAGGACACCTGAAGAAGGACAGCGACAACTCAGGCTGGAGCCATGAGGAGGCCTCCAGGGAATGAAGAGGCCACCAGCGAGGGCCTGGGCAGCTGGAGCCTATGGGGATCCCAGGAGGCCAGGAGGCTATGCTGTGCTGTATGTATCTGGGAGGAGTGTGTGTGTATACGTGTGGGTGTGTGTGCATGCGTGCCATGTGTATTGCTATTAATTTGTGAATGTGAGTGTGTGTATGTCTGTACATACACGTGTGTGCATGTGTGTGCATTTGTGAGAGTATGTGTGTATGCATGTGTGAGTATTCATGTGTACATGTGTGTGTTGGGTGGGAGCCTTAACAAGTGTTTCAAGAGAACATGTACCAAACCAAGTTGTTCCTCTCCTGCAGTGAATCCAGATTGGGACCTAGAAATAAAAGATCGCTGAGGCTTTTTGCCTGCGTGGGTGCTGTTAATAACCTAAGCCTTATTTCTTGCATGATTAAAAAAAACAACTTTCCAGGTAACTTCACATCTCTGACCTTCCAGACTTGCCAAGACTTATGAGCAGGTAGAAATGATTGAGATCTCTGTATGCGGAGACTAAAACTCAGAGAGGTTAGGTGCCATGTTCAAGGACACACAGCTCGGATGTGGAAGGGTCAGGATGTCAAGCCGGGTCTCTTAGAGGACAAAGTTCAGATCACTGATCTATCAGAACCCAGAAAGAAGGTTCTGCAAACTCGGCCTTTGAGGAAGCTGTGGTGCAGTGTTCACAGGCGTCCAGGGTTGCCTGAAGGGCCCTGTCTTCAGATCTTTACTAAGGATTTGAAATTTTTAAAAAATATTTTATTTATTCATTTTCAAGCAGAGAGATACAGGAGATAGATGATGATGATGATGATGATGAGAGAGAGAGAGAGAAAGAGAGAGAGAGAGAGAGAGAGAGAGAGAGAGCACCAAGGCCACCACCTTGTGGATCTGGCCTATGTGGGTCCTGGGGAATTGAACCGGGGGCCTCAGGCACTGGAGACAAGTGCCTTAAGGGCTGAGCCATATCTCCAGCCCAGGATTTGAAATTTTGGAAGTCATCTTTCAGGGTGTGGGCAGGTAAAACCTAGCTGTCTGGTCTAATGGAGTCCGGAGCCATGGCTGGCTCGTCCCAGGGAAAAAAAAAAAGACTGGGCTACCTGCAGAGCCCTGCGTTCTAGAGCTGAGGCAGGTGAACTGATGTTAGGGGCTATGGCGTGCCAAGGCCAGGTAACAACAGTGCCAGTCAGTCTGAGGAAAGAAATAGGGACCCTTAACATCTCTGAGAAGCCCGATGCGGACCCTTGTGTCATGGAAGTGGTGCTTAGCTCTCTCTCCCTGAACACAGAATTTGAGAAAGTTGACATACTTTGCACATGAGGGCTTTAGGTTAGATGCCAGAGAAAACTTCCTGCCAATGAAAGGGTTTAGGCTTTGGAACAGGGTCCCGTGGTGGCAAAGACGGCGTTTTCTTCAGGTTTTGAGGATATATGGCAGGGGTTCTCGAGACTTCCTCTCAGTCTGAGAATGCAACATTCCTGAGTTTTTGGGTAGGAATCAGGCTTCTCTGGTAGAACTTAGCCATCTGACATGGAGCCCAGAGAAGGTGGGGATCTGATGGGTCCTGGGTGGACAGCTGTGGTCTGTGCCACCCCCACTCCCTGGCATTTTTGGCAGGTCTGCAATGCGAGGGTGACTTCACTGAGTAACTTAAGTTCCACAGGGAAGCACCTGGTGGTGGATAGACTAAGCCACGCTCCTGGTTCTTGGGGGGAAGGGCATATAAACTGCACCCAAATCCTTCCTGGTTCTCTTTCAGCTCCTGGCACACAATCTCAGCACAGTGTCATCCCCTCTCCAGATGTTGGCATGCAGGGGTGCATGTGGGCGCCCCCGCCTGGCTGGCTCCCTTGACTCCTGGTGATGGCTCAGCCCAGGGGTGAGCATGCTGGGTCTCTAATTAGCCTTGACCGCGCCCCCATTCCAGCGCTCCCACAGATGACAGCCTGTGGTTTCCACCCTGGCCAGAAACATTGAAATAGTCCTCGCAGCCCAGAGGAGCCTCTCAGACCCTGGTGCCTGGCACAGGGCAGAGGTTTGGCAGGGAGCCTCTGGGGAAGGGCTTGGGACTCAGGAGGGGGCGGAGGACAGCCAGTGGCCTCTGGAGGCGCCAGCCCCCAGGCCACTTTGTGCCTGGCTTCTGAGTCTCCAGCTGCTACCCCACCGCTGGCTGCTGCAAGTAAGTAAGCAGATGCCGCTGTGCTACTTAGCTGGTTCTTCTGGCTGGATCCAGGGGCGGGGGATGGAGGGGCTAGCTTAGTTGGGGACAGGTTTGTGACTTCTTGGATTGTATCACATGGAGAACTTGGGAGTGGAACTGTATGCCAGTGCCCGGTTGCAGGATGCCAGCACATTTTCTAGTACTTATGGCAGGTGGTGAGTGTGGGTGGATGAGTGTGTAGGTGCCCTGATGGGCCTTTGAGTGTGACCACAGAAGGTCGCCGTGGCTTGTGGCATGAGGGGGAAGGGATCTGTGCCAGTGGAGGTAGAGCTCATCTGTGTAGGAAGCATTCCAGCCTGTCCTTGTGGAGGGTGTGTGACAGTGACCTGGGGAAAGGCAGAAGCTTGGGGACAAAGAGTGACATCTGAACTCACACTTTCTAGGGTGACCTGATTTGTCCCCAGCTGGAGTGTCTTGTCTGTGGGTCAGGCAGCTTTGGTTTCTCAGGGCTTTGAGCAGAATGGGAGCTCAGAGTTCTCACCCAGAATTGGGGTGAATGGGGTTTTGGCTGATCTAATCCCATGGGGCCAGAGGCAAAACCCCACTTTCACACAAGGAGAGGATACCAGATGTACACACACAGAGCTTGCACGCCCCTGGACTTGCAGTTGCTGCTCCTATGGACACACATTCCAGTTGGCATGTTCCTGTCCTGGAGGCCCTTCCTGTCCTGCAAACACTCCACACACATACATGTCAAATGACGCGTTTGCAACCTGCACCCACGTTATAAATGCACCTGCCAAACACACCCTGATTTGGCTTCAACCTCGAGTCGCCCATTCTGCTCCCTGTACCCTTCAGACAATGACTCCAGAAACCTGCCTGCATACTCTAAGTCAGGGGCTACAGCTAGTGGTTTAGGGCAAAGGCTTATATAATACCTTTGGGGATTATCATTTAAATTAGACTGGAGCTGCCCATATTGCCCAGCTAGAGAGCACCATTGGGCACTGAGGTCTGGGGGTGTAGAGTCTCACTAGGTGAGCCTGGCCAGGCAAGGATGTGAGGCGGACTTGACCATGGCACCTAGTACTCGTTCCAGACTCAAGTTTATTTCCTTGGATACCACTTGCTGCAAAGTTCAGTGAGCCCTCAGACTAGGCTGTGGGACAGTGTGGTGAGTGGATCTGAGGCCGTTTCTTTTCTGCTCTGGTTTCAGTCACCCTGTCTGTAGCTAGTGGGGCACTTCCTTTACTTTGAGCCCTCTCTCTTTTCTGAGGTTACCAGAAACAGCGCTTGAAACCCCAGGTGCTCCACCTCTCAGTGCCTCGTGCTTACGATCACTACTGTTATTATTTTATTACAAATTCTCGATGCATTTCATACTGGCCAGTCTCTTATGGACAGATTCTCCTGAGGAGTTCATACTAAAGGCATGCTCTCCACTCTCCTAATAGGCAGGAAGATGAATGGGGTTCAGTCATTTTATGGGAGGCCTGCTGGGATTATCTTTCCCTTGGCCTGATTCTAGGCCTGACCCTTGGAGATGGTTAAATAAAGGCAGGCTGGGGTCATCCCAGCCAGGCCTACAGAGAGAAGGAAGTGTTTTCTTATTGTGTTTTCCTTCTCACTCTGGTTTCTAGGAAATTTAGTTCAACATATTTCCCCTTCTGCTCTTAGACTCGGCTTTTGGTTTTCTACTCTAGCATGTTTCCATATGCTTTTTAACGAAGATGAAATATATAAAGGAACAACCAGAAATTAAGCATTTTATTGTTCTCTAAGGATAAGAACCATATTGTTTTTGACTTTGTGTGTGTGTGTGACATCTTCAATTTCAAATATTTTGTCTAATTTCTCAGCCATGTGTCTCAATTGCGGCTTCTGTATGTCTGAACTCTGATTGGTGACTGTGTCTTTGGGCTTTCTTCCTAGTGGCTGGGCAGATAATGGCCATCTCTGTGTTGGCTTAGACAATGGGGATTGTTGGGAATGAATCGGGCCATTGATCCACACTCCCTGCTCTGGAAGCTTCAGTTTACAGCTCCTCTCTGTCTCAAAAGCTCAAGTGTCTGGGTGCTCGGAGGAGTTTGACCTTTGCCCTAAACGTGGCCCTGGCCCTATGGCCAACCCTTCCTCATGGGGCCTAGGGCTCTGCTGAGAGGTCTGTGTCTCTTGGGTCTGAGCCCTGACTTCCCCACAAGGAGCAGGATGACAGTTTCTCTGGCCTAAACCAGATGTCCACAGATCAGCATGAAGATTTGGAGTATGGAATACCTTGGGATGTAAATGTATCCTACCTCCTCCTCTGGGTCTGCAGGCCACAGGACAGGGTTCAACCCTGTCTCTGCCCCTAGAATGGGTCTCCACTCTGCCAGATGCTCAGAAAGTCATTTGGCATCTCTTACTGCAGGGGCTCTGGCCATATGGCGCTGTTGGGGAAATTGAGAACTTATGTCTTCTGAGAGATTATTTTATCTGCCTGAGGGCCCTGTGTTTGGGAAAGGCCAGGTCCATGCCTAGCACTCTAGGCGTAGGCTGTCAGGCCTCATATGGGAGCCTGCTTTTCAGACACGCTAAGTCCAGCCCAGCTGGTGACCATTGCTCACGTTCAAGGGTAATCCTTCCAGAAACATTTGATCACAGAATGAGCAAAAGGAAATGCCCTGGGGCTTGATCTTGGGTAACATTTGGTGGCTTGGTGTGGGCGAGAGGTTTGTTCCTTACTAGACAAATGTGACCTCAAAGAGGAGATTGTATCTCTGGTGAGGATTTACTCTGGTTATGCTCTGGCCATTCCCTGACATTGAAACTCAACCCAGTGCAAACAGCTTTATAACCCAGGAAGAAAATTCTATTGGTATGTCTGAACATAAGAGGGGATGAAGTCTTGGGGTTCCCCACCTTCCTCAGTATCCACGGAAGGCTAGTCCCATGCTTTTGGCTTTCTGAATCTTTTGCTTCAGGAACTTTTGTAACACCCCCTGGATATACTTTGAAGATAAGGAAACTTAAGCAGGGTAAGGCCAGTCACCAGCCCCTGGTCAGAGTTAGCCACATTTCCTTCCTAGGTCTGCAGTGGATGGCCACTGGCCACTGAGAGGGAATGTGACCTTCCCCATTTTTAAGGTTTGAAAGCAGGAGACTTCCTTGGGGCTTGAGGGCCAGAATGTATGTGTCACCAGCATGGAGGTGGGAAGCATCTTCCTTGGCCTGAGTGGAGATTGATATTCCATGGAATCTGGAGACGGAGTGTGGAACTGGGAAGGCCTCCTGGGCTGGGCAGGGGTCCACCATCCAGCATCAAGGCGCAGGCAGCACCACGTTTCTGTGATTCCATTCTTCCTGGGGGCAATTACTCTCCTGGGACCCCAGCCTCCACCCAGGTTCCTTGATCCAGACAGCACCCCTCCCGCCCCCAGCTCAGCCCCCTCCCCAGTGCCAAGCTCTGGGGGAGCCCTGGATCCTCTGAGGACATCTCTGAGCAGACACCACTCTGATCGGCCTGATGCCATGTCTGTGAGCGTCAGCAATTTGGCTGGGTAATTGTGTATAGCGTTCATTTGGTGCTGGAGAAATAGAGGTTTTGTCTTACAAACCAAATACCCTGGTTTGGAAGCCCCGTGAAATGCATCTTGTGGTCTGAGAGTGAGAGCTGCATTTGGGTCTCTGTGTCCAGCTGGTTTAAAGATGCTGGTTATGGGATGGAACATTCCACCAAGGCCCCCTCACTTCTGCTAGAGAGTCCCAGGTAGGCAGCACCGTGCAGAGGCAAGAAAGCCTGTGTGGACTCTTCAGCCCAAAAGATGTGCTTGCAGCCTTGGTTTGCTGACCTGTTATACAATGGTGAAGCAAGGAAGAGGAAGTTTATTAGAAGAACAGCGTGTGGCACAGTCAAACTACAAACCATGAAAGACAGTCTCCTTCCTGCCTGCCCCACACTAGGCTGACGACTGACGGGGTGTGGACCCCAATTCTGGCTCAGCCTCTGCACCTGATGTGTTATCATGGGCTGACACTTACCTTCTCTGTGTTTCCACTTTCTTCTATGTAAAATGACAGAAGAGATCATTTCTTTCATTTCTCTGGCTGTTTTCATTTTTTATATCACACTTAATTAGAATTTTCAAGGTTTGATATAAGAATTTATTCCTCAGCTATGAACATGATGTTCCATTTATTTATTTATTTATTTATTTACTTAATTTGGTTTTTTGAGGTAGGGTCTCACTCTAGCCCAGGCTGACCTGGAGTTCACTATGTTGTCTCAGGGTGGCCTCGAACTCACAGCGATCCTCCTACCTCTGCTTCCTGAATGCTGGGATCAAAGGCTTGAGCCACCAAGCTCAGCTTCATTTATTTTATCATTTTAATTTCTTTTCCCTGCAATAATATGAAAATAAATCACTTTCACATAAATGTGTTTTCCTTGCTTAATATAATCTATGTAATGTTTTGTATGTTATAATATTTTTATTGTATGCATGAGTACATGTAAAATGCTCATATTTCTGATCAGTTTCAGAATGAATTTGGGACACAATTCCTCTTTACTCCTGAATCCTTCCATGTGTATTTCCTTAAAGGACGTTCTCTTACCACAGTACACTCTGTCCTGGTATTGATTACTTTCCTTATTGCTGTAACAAAGTACCTGGCAATCAGCAACTTGAAGAAGAGAGGGTTTATTTTGGCTCACAGTTTCAGAGGCTACAGCTCATCATGACAGTGGATGCCTGAGGTGGCAGAGAGAGGGAGGGAATGCTGGTACCCAACTGGCTTCCTCTTTAATCTCCTTTTCCTCATTCTGGATTCTCAGTCCATGGGTTGGTGCTGCCCACATTCAGAATTCCCAGAATTCCATCCTTAGTTAACCTAGAGACATCCTCACAGACATATCCTAGGTAATTCCAAATCCAGTCAAGCTGATAATAATGATTACCCACCACAGTGATGGCAGTATCTTCGTGGCTTTCCCCTCTCCCTCACCCCACTGAATTCTGGCCACAGGTTACTTCTAGCCTTCTGTCTCTTTAGTAGCCACTGGCCTCTGTTCTGTGTCTCTATAGTCTTTGTACCAGCAAGCTGCAAGGAGAGGATCATCTAGCTGCTGGTGATGAATGACCAAGGCTGCTGTGAGGATTCTCTCACGTAAGGTGGCATTCATCAATTTCTCCATGGTGAAGTGATCATTTTCACTCATTTAACTAACAAGTGACTTATGAAGAGATGGTTTGAGAGTATGGGTGTATTTCAGCTGTCATCCAACTTTTACCCACCAATTTTATCATTAATAATTTTGAATTCATTATCATTTTTACATTTTTTTATATTTTACTATAAGAAAGACTACTTCCTCCCTCCTCTGTCTCTCTCTCTCTCTCT
>PVHP010023950.1:0-26857 GCA_004024765.1 Zapus hudsonius | reverse complement strand
CCTTTGTTTCTTTTTAATTTATTGTCCATAAAGAAGTCAACTTTCACTGTTTTCATTTATTTGCATGTTGGGGGCACTCCAGGGTGTCTTGCCACTGCAAACGAACACCACATTTTTTTTAAATATTTTATTTATTCATTTTCAAGCAGAGAGAGAGAGAGAGAGAGAGAGAGAGAGAGAGAGAGAGAGAGAGAGAGAACGTGCGCACCAGGGCCACCACCTTGTGGGTCTGGCATATGTGGGTCCTGGGGAATTGAACCTGGGGCCTTAGGCACTGGAGGCAAGTGCCTTAACCGCTGAGCCATCTCTCCAGCCCCGAACACCACATTTTGCATCTCCGGATTCATGGTTACTTGGCCAGCAGGCTTTGCAAGCAAGCGCCTTTAACTGCTGAGCCATCTCCCCAGCCCATCAACTCTTTATACAGTGAGATGCATTACTTTCTTTCTAAGTGATTTCTTCTCCCACTCCGAGGTACAGAAAGTCTTTCTCTACCCAGAGGTTATTAAATATTTATTTCATCTTCAACACTTTTATTGTGCAATATTCTTCCCACATTTTACTCAAGTCCATCTGAATTTATTTTCATTTATCATAGAAGACGAAGTTCCATGATGATATTGTTCTCCCAAATGGCTGAGAAATAAAACCCAGCTGGTGTGACATTACACCTCTGTTCCATCATCCATTTCTGCCTCTCTGTCTGGTCTTTGGTTTGTGGTTCCACTAGATTACCTAGAATGGCTATTCTCGCACTAAAACCACACTTTAAATTATGTGAGGTCCATTTTTGTTAATGAGGTCTTGATTCGTTGTCCGGGCTCTCCTCAGACTCCTGGACTCAAGTCATCCTCTGGCCTCAGCCTCCAGGTAACTGGGAACACAAGCACTCAACAGTGTCTCTAACCAAGTGCCACAATTTCACTGTCTTGTTACGTGTAGACTCATGGCGTCTAGGGCCTGACACCTAGTAGGACCTCGATAAATATCTGGTGAAAGAATGAATGGGTGAATGAATGAATGAGCAAATAAGTGGGGACGGGAATATAACATGTTAGCCCTGCTCTGGGCAATGATCCTATTGATCCTCTCCTTTCTCTGTGGAGCCCACTGATAAAGAGGAAATGGCTCACTTCCCCTGTATTAGGTAGACATCTCCACATAACAAAATACCCCCAGGCTAGCCCAGTCAGCAGAATGAGGACCCGAGTTCAATCCCAGAACCCACATAAAAATGCTGGGTGTGGTGTGCCCGCCTGTAACTTGCACACCGAGGAGGCGGAGGCAGGAGGATTTCTGGAGTGCTAGTAGTCAGCAAGCTTAGCCCAACCGGTGAGTTACAGACCAATGAGAGGCCCTATCTCAGCAAGAGGTGGATGGCTTACCTAATCAATGACAACCAAGTTCATCCTCTGGCCTCCACACACTTGCGAAAGCATGCACGCATGCTTACACACACACATGCTTACATGCACACACACATACACACATGCACACATGCACAAAACCCAAAAACCATGGCCATTTGAGTGGGGGGGGCTAAAGCAAGATCTTACTCTAGTCCTGGCTAACCTGGAACTCACTCTGTAGCCCTGGCCAAGAACTCATGGCAATCCTCCTACCTCAGCCTCCTGAGTGCTGGGATTAAAGGTGTGTACCACTATGCCTGGCCCATGGTCTTTTTTCTTTTCTTTTTTCAAGGTAGGGTCACATTCTAGCCCAGGCTAACCTGGAACTCATTCTGTAGTCCCAGGCTGGCCTCAAACTCACAGTAATCCTCTTACCTCTGCCTCCCAAGTGCTAAGGTTAAAGGTGTGCTTCACCACGCCTAGCTTCCCTGATCCCCCCCCCCCCCCCCCCCCCCCCCGCACTGTCCTGTGTGTCAAGAACTCGGGCTAGTAGAGTACCTGCCTTTCATGCACGAGACACTGGGATCTAATCCCAGCACTGCAAAAAGAACTTGGATAGAACACAGTAGAGGTGGTTTGTCTTGTTGCTGTGATGAATACCTGAAAAAAAAAAACAACCACATAAATGGAGTATTTGGCCTATTTTGGCTCACTGTTTCAGAGGCTTCGTGTGTGGTTTGCTTGCTGCATTGTGAAGGGCTCATGGTGAGGCAGAGCGTGAACAACACAGCCGCAGACGGGAGTGTGCAGTGAAGGCCACTTCCCTCATGGCAGCCAGGAAGCAGAGAGGTTAGACAGGGCAGAAGACATATCCCCAAGGTTCTACTTCCTACAGCTAAGCCCAACCCTGCTCTTCGCCACCTCCCAATAACGCCATCATGAGTACATAGAGGCATCAATCCACTGGTGATGTCATGATAATATTAATCCATGGATGATGTCACTGATGATGTCATGAGCCTTGGGGAACATTTCTGACTTAGATGATAATGAAGGAGAAACAGGAGCAAGGTAGCATTTGATAGGTAGTCAGCCAGGAACAAGGCCCAAGGATGAGGAGATGTCACCCTGTTTGCCCAGGCAAGACGAATCCAGTCTCACCCAAGATGGCCACGAGAAATTCCTCAGCCACAGTGCCCCCCATTCCTTCCCCTGTCTAGCACACCTGGGTAGGCTGGCCCTTCCTGCTCAGCACCTTGAGTCCACCAACCAATCATATCTCTCTGATGATACAGGCCCTCCTGATTAACTGTAAAGGGCTTGCTGTGTGCTCCTGGCGTCTGAAGGTCCTGATCTCTGTTTTGGTAAGTCCTTCCCCTCCTCAGTCTGGCTGCGATGGGTGAAGGAAAGTTTCTTCTTTCCCGCTTGGCTACCTGGTATCGTCTTTTAAGCTCTGGACCTTTACTAACTGATCTCTTTCTTAGCTTTTCTCATGTGAAGGTGAAGGGCTAGTACTCCCATGCTCTGCTTTCCATGTGCGTGTGTGCATGTGTTTGTGTGTGCACGTGTGTCTGTGCATGCACGTGTGTGCACGTGTGTATGCATGTGTGTGCATGTGTGTGCACGTGCATTTAAGTGTGCTCCTATGTGTGCCTGTGCATGCATGTGTGTGCATGTGTGCATGCACGTGTGTGTGCACATGTGCATGTGTGCATGCACGTGTGTGTGCACATGTGCATGTGCATGCACGTGTGTGCATGTGTGCACCTGTGTGCACTTATGTGCATGTGTGTACATGTGTGTGCACATGCATGTAAGTGTACACCTGTGTGTGCCTGTGCATGCATATGTGTGTGCAGGTGTGCATGCATGTGTGTGAGTGTGTGCACGTGTGTGCACGTGTGTATACATGTGTGTACGTGTGTGCACTGTGTGCATGTACATGTAAGTGTGCACCTGTGTGTGCCTGTGCATGCATATGTGTGTGCATGTGTTCATGCATGCGTGTGTGTGCCAGAGGCTTTTTCCCAGGGAGATTCTCTCTGTGAAGGAGATTTGCTCCACCCCCTCCCCTTGTCCAGCCAGGCAAGAAATTCCCTTCTGGTCTGAATCGTTCTGGCTTTCCTCTGGACACCAGTGTTCCCTGAATAATCCTCGTGAGTCATCACTTAGCCTTCTTGAGTCTGTTTTCTCAATGCTTTGCTAAAATGGACAAGAACCTCAAAGTTGGAATTCACAGGACAGGGGACCCTGTACCCCAAATCCAGTAACAATAACATCCAAAATGGCTTCCTCACTTCCATGTCTGGCACATCTCCTTGGGCCCTTAAGTGACTAGAGGAGATCTAGAACTGTTGGCCTGGGGTCAGGTCATTTAAAAAAATATATTTTCATGGCCAGGCATGAAACACTTTTAATCCCAGCACTCGGGAGGCAGAGGTAGGAGGATGGCTGTGAGTTTAAGGCCAGCCTGAGACTACATAGTGAGGTCCAGGTCAGCCTGAGCTAGAGTGGGACCCTATCTCAAAACAACCAAAAAATACATTTTTATTTATTTGCAGAGGGAGAGAGAGAGAGAGAGAGAGAGAGAGAGAGAGAGAGAGAGAGAGAGAGAGAGAGAATGCTGCTGTAGCCTCTTGCCTCTGCAAACAAACTCCTTAACGCATTCACCACTTTGTGCATCTGGCTTTATGTGGGTACTGAGGAATTGAACCTGGGGCAGCAGGCTTTGTGAGCAAGTGCCTTTTAACTGCTGAGCCATCCCCCCAGCTCGTCATTTCTTTTTTTGTGACAGACCCTCATGTATCCCAGGTTAGCCTCAAATACACTACATAGCCGGGGTTGACCTTGAACTGTTGATCCTCCTGCCTCCACCTCCCAAGTGCTGAGACTACAGGTGTGTGCCACCACACCTGGTATTGGTATCAGACACGGGCTTCTGCATGCCGTCTACCAACTGAGCTCCCTCCCGGCCCCACTTCTTGCTCTTATTGGCCACCACGAGGTGTCTTTGTGCGGCCTTCCCAGGTGGTCTTTCTATATGGTGACCCCACAGGGACACTAAAGCAAATCTGCTATGCATTAGGCCAGAGCTACCTGGGGATGATGGCATGTCACATTTTATTACTCAAAGCAAGCGGAGCAGCCAAGGCAGAGACAGGAGAGGAGACTTCTACAAAGGCAGAGACGCCTGGGTCTCTGGGAGCCTCCGATGACCAATTTTCACAGCTCACTGCTTAGCTCCTTACCGTCCACTCGAATGGCAAGGAACACCCGCAGTGATGGACCACCCAATCTCCAGAAAGCCAGGGAAGCCATCAGCCCAGCCATTGTGAGGTCTGAGGCAGGTGATGTTCCCAACCTGAGCACGAGTCCTTGTGTCTTTGTCCACTTGCTGTTGCTGTAATAGAACATCTGAGCGAGGTGTGGTTGGGAGGTGGAGGCGGAGGATCAGGAGCTCAAGGTTGTTCTTTTTTAAAAAATATTTTATTTATTCATTTTCAAGCAGAGAAATACAGAGATAGAGAGAGAGAGAGCACCAGGGCCACCTTGTGGGGCTGGCATATGTGGGTCCTGGGGAATTGAACCCCGGGGCCTTAGGCACTGGAGGCAAATGCCTTAACCGCTGAGCCATCTCTCCAGCCCATCAAGGTCGTTCTTGTCTACATAGAATATCTGGGACAGAGCGAATGATGAAAGCTTATTGGGGGGGGGCTGGAAAGATTGCTACACAGTTAAAGATACTTATTTGCAAAGCCCGACGGCCTGAGTTTTATTCCCCGGTCCTCAAATAAAACCAAATGTACAAAGTGGTGTGTGTGTTTGTAGTTTGCAGCAGCTTGAGGCCCTGGTGTGCCCATTCTCTCTCTCTCTCTCTCTCTCTCTCTCTCTCTCTCTCTCTCTCTCTCTCTCTCTCTGTTTCTGCTTGCAAATAAATAATGTATTAAGAAAGAAAGTGTACTAAGGCTCCCACCTGAAATCCCATGTGTTGCATAGCTCCTGGGCTAAAAATGAAACGCTGTACCAAGATGTGGCCAACCTATTCCATGCTAGGTTTCATGTAGCCTCATCCTGGGTGAGCTTGTGACAGTCCCGGCCAACAGAAGCAGAAGTGATGCTGGCTGGCATTCCAGGCTAGGTCAGAAAAGGCCTCAGCACTGTCGCCGTGACCTTTCGGGATATTTGCTTGGGGGAAGCCAGCTGCCATGCAGGATGTCTGTGCCGGACTAGCCATGTGTACTTGCTCTGGTCATTGACCCAGCTGAGCCCTCACCCTAAGTCACCCTGGACGGCAGCCAGTGAGGGTCACATGACTCCAGTCCCAGCCAGCATCTGACACTGAAGCAAGAACTGCAGAACTTTTCCTGCTCCCCTGGCCCAAAAATGAGGGAAAAATTGTGTGATGCTGCTTGCCTGTAATCCCAGTTCTTGAAAGAAGGAGGAACAGAAGTTCAAGGTCATCCTCAGCCACATAGTGATGTCCAGGATAGTCTGGGATTCATGAGACCCTGTCTCCAATTTTTTTTTTTTGAGGAAAAAATCCCCTCCCCCCCTAGTTTTTTTTTTTGGGGGGGGTTCGAGGTAGGGTCTCACTCTAGCTCAGGCTGACCTGGAATTCACTATGGAGTCTCAGGGTGGCCTTGAACTCACGGCGATCCTCCTGCCTCTGCCTCCTGAGTGCTGGGATTAAAGGCATGCGCCATCACGCCCGGCTAAAAATTATTATTATTTTTTTTTTGTATTTTTTTTTGGGAGAAAGAGAGAGGGAGAGAGAGAGAGGGAGAGGGAGAGAGGGAGAGAGGAGGGAGAGGAAGGGAGAGGGAGGAAAGAGGAAGAGGTCTAAAAATTATTTTAAAATACATAAATTTAGCCGTCTGTCATTTCAGCCTGAGGATCAGTCAGAAGTCCAAGGTCTAGGCCAGCTTGGGCTAAAGAATGAGATTCCCTCTCAAACAAACAAACAGACAGATACAAAAGACTCCATTTTTCTCTTAATTTATATCTTCTTATCTACCTTGTCCATCTAATGATCTAAATTATTTAACACAACATTTGCAATAAACAAACGTCTTTGTTAATTCTAATATACCAATCATATGGATCCCATTTTTCTTTTCTTTTTTCTTTTTTTTTTTTTTTTTGGTTTGTCGAGGTAGGGTCTCACTCTGGCCCAGGCTGACCTGGAATTTACTATGGAGTCTCAGGGTGGCCTTGAACTCACAGCGATCCTCCTACCTCTGCCTCCCGAGTGCTGGGATTAAAGGCGTGCGCCACCATGCCCAGCCTCCCCCCTAGTTTTTGAAGTAGGGTCTCCCTCTAGCCCCGGCTAACCTGGCTGACCTGGAATTCGCTATTCACTGTGTCGTCTCAGGGTGGCCTTAAACTCATAGCAATCCTCCTACCTCTGTCTCCCAAGTACCAGGATTAAAGGTGTGCAGTGCCACGCCCAGCTGAAAATGTGTTTTATGTTGCTGACTTCAGGGGGTTTGGGGGTGACCTGCTCTGCAGCCATAGGTAGCTGAAACCCTGGGGTTGCAGAATCAACCCTAAAGTGAAAGAAGTCAGACACAGGTGTGGGGGGAAGGAACCCTGCTTTGGCCTGTGTTCACCCCAGGTGTGTGCCTCCCCTCCCCCTCTGCCAGCAGCTCGGGCATCAGCTTTGTGGCCACCTGGGTTCCCCTGGGATTCAATGCATTGACTTCACGGGGAGAGGGTGCAAGAAGCCACAGTAACTCTCCCCTTTCTCCCTGTGTTTGGGTCTCCGCATACAGGGGAGCTTCCAGCTTCTACTTGGTGACATCCTCTCTGACCTCTTGTGACACCTCCTCTCGGTTCCTCAAGCCCACGTCGGTGGCAATTTCCTGTGACTGCTCGTTTCCGATTGCTTCACAAGCTCCCACTTGGCCCAAAGGAAACCATAATATTTCTCCTTTAAATACTGAGGGTTGGTGAGCTGGAGGTTAGAATGCAGAGGGATTTTCCTGTCCTTGTCATCTGTCTGCCTCAAGGCTGGACATAAATCCTCCTTTAATGGAGTCAGTGTTTATCAACCTGGAACCAGGCACCAGGGATCTGCAAGCAAACCCGGCTTCAGTAAACTCTGCGTAATGGCATTCCGCTGGCCCTTGGCTGCCTTCCTCTGTCCTGTCACTAATCTAAGATTATCCTTCTTTGTCTAAAAAGTATAAACTCGGCTGGGCGTGGTGGCGCACGCCTTTAATCCCAGCACTTGGGAAGCAGAGGTAGGAGGATCACCATGAGTTCAAGGCCATCCTGAGACTCCATAGTGAATTCCAGGTCAGCCTGGGCTAGAGCGAGACCCTACCTCGAAAAACAAAAAAAACAAAAAAAAAAGTATAAACTCGTCGTGCTTTGGTCAATTTCTTTGGACTTCATTTTCTCTTAATTACATGTACATTCCTAGCCACAGTGATATTGCCTGTAATCCCAGTACTTGGCAGATAGAGGCAGGAGGATCGGAAGTTCAAGGTCATCTTTAGCTATATAACAATTTTGAAGCTAGCCTAGACAACATGAGACCCTGTCTCAAGAGAGAGAGAGAGAGATGTGTGAGCATGTGGAGGGGGTGGTGATGGGTATTTGGTAGCACAAATGCAGCTCGGAGATGCAGGCATGTAACTCAGACCCAAATTCAAAATGGAGCTAGCCCTGCCAAGAGCTGAGCATGCTCCCAAAAGAGAGAGTGACCATCACAAACGCCCCAGAGCAGGAAACAGGAGTGTGGTAGGAAGGGTTCATGGCTGGGGCCGCAGAGCAAAGGGAAACAGGGGCGGATGGGGTGGATGTAGAGGCTGCCCAGGTCAGGAGAGGCCATCAGGGTTCACTCTAAGGACCACCAGAAGCCATTGGCAAGTGACGGGGTATGCTTCAAGCTTAGGAACGGTCTCCTTGGCTGTGATGGTTGAGCTCTAGGTCCAGATGGGAGTCAGTGGTGCTTGGACCAGGTGCTCACAGTCTTGGGAGGAGAGGTGCGCAGGTAAGGGAGACTGAAACCGGGAAGGACATCTGAGGCAGGAATGGTCTGGAATTCTTGTTAAAATGCAGATCGAAGCTGGAAAAAATGGCTCAGTATATAAAGTGTTTGCCCTGCAGTGAGTACCTGAGTTCAAATCCCCAGAACCCATGAAGGATGGTCCCCCAAGTTGTCCTCTGACCTCTGTGTACGCCATGGCAGGTGTACATGTATCCTCTCACATAGCATGTGTACACACACACACACACACACACACACACACACACACACACACACACACATCGATGTTTAAAAACTGTGTGGGAGCTGGAGAGGTGGCCCAGCAGTTTAAGGCGCTGACATGCAAAGCCTGAGGGCCCCAGATCGGTTCCCAGGACCCATGTAAAGCCAGATGCACAAAGCAGAGCAGACGTCTGAAGTTTGTTTGCAGAGGGCAGGAGGTCCCAGTGCTCTCTTACGTTCTCTCCCCCCTCTCCTTGCCTCTTTCTTCCAAATAAATAAATAACATATTTTAAATATATTTTTTAAAATATTTTATTTATTCATTTTCAAGCAGAGAGATACAGAGAGAGAGAGAGAGAGAGAGAGAGAGAGAGAGAGAGAACACCAGGGCCACCACCACCTTGTGGGTCTGGCTTATGTGGGTCCTGGGGAATTGAACCCAGGGCCTTAGGCACTGGAGGCAAGTGCCTTAACTGCTGAGCCATCTCTCCAGCCCTTAAATATTTTTTGAAATGTGGAGACTCCAAAGACGCAGGTTTGGTGGATCCAGAGACACAGCTAACAGCGTCGTGAGGTACCGAAGGGCTGGCTCCGGGGTCTCCAAAGCCGCTTTCTAAAAGGAGGAGAACCACACATGTTTGTTGATTTAATTAGTTGTTTTTGGCTTGAGTTCAAGGCCACCCTGAGACTACGTGGTGAATTCCAGGTCAGCCTGGCCTAGAGGAGACCCTACCTCGAAAAACCAACCAAACAAAAGAAGCAGAGAGAAAGTTCAACCAAGCAGCCAAGGCATATGAGGGGCTCTCAGACGCTGAGAAACGAGTCTATTAAAACAGGGAAGACAAAGAAGGGTGGAAGGGGGAAGCCAGAGGATGGGGAGGGGGTTAGGAATGTTTTGGTGGTAGGGACTCATCTTCATTGGACTTCTTTGGTTAATTTGATGACTCCTTTGGGAACCAAAGAGGTGTAGAGGGAGGCAGAGCTGTTCTCTGCGGGCAGTGGGTCCCGTCGTTTGGAGGTGGCTTCTCCTCATTGGACACAGGAGGCATGTGGTATGGGCCACCAGGTCCCAAAAGTCTCAACTCATTCTCTTCAACGTCATTTGGCTCAGTGGGCTGGGAAGCTTCAAATCAATAGCCATTAAAACGAAGATAGTTAATGGTAGAAAAATCACTGCAAAGAGAATTGTAGGGAATGGTCAGGGAAGGGTAGAAGTTGAAGAAGACAGATGGTGAGGGGTTAGTGACGGCTGTGAGGGGTTAGGGACAGATGGTTGGGGTTAGGGACAGATGGTGAGGGGTTAGGGACAGATGTGAGGGGTTAGTGACAGCTGTGAGGGGTTAGGGACAGATGGTTGGGGTTAGGGACCGATGGTGAGGGGTTTGGGACAAATGGTGAGTGATTTGGGACAGATGGTGACGGGTCCTAGTAATTGATGGTGAGGGGATACTGCTATGCTCAGATGATCAACATATGTGTTTAGCAAAAATGTTCAGCACTGACAAACACCATTTTAGGACTAACAGGAACTCTTTTTTTTTTTTTTTTTTTGGCTTTTTGAGGTAGGGTCTCACTCTGGCCCAGGCTGACCTGGAATAGTCTCAGGGTGGCCTTGAACTCATGGTGATCCTCCTATCTCTGCCTCCCGAGTGCTGGGATTAAAGGCGTGCGCCACCACGCCCGGCAGGAACTCTTTTTTAAGATTTCAAATGAACTCAACTTTCAGTATAACTGTACCTAAAGTATTTATTAACAGCTAAAATGTTTTGCTTTATTTATTTATTTGCAAGAGGAGACAGAGATTGAGAGAAAGAGAGAGAATGGATGGGTCAGGGCTCCAGATTCATGTTCCACTTTGTACATCTGGCTTTACATGGGTATTAGAGAATCGAACCCAGGCCTGTAGTCTTTGCAAGCAAGTACCTTTAACCACTGAGCCACCTCCTCAGCCCTGTCACAGACTTTAGCATTTGTTGTTGGGACCACACAATAGGACCTTTTTTTTTTAAATATTTTATTTAGGGCTGGAGAGATTGCTCAGCGGTTAAGGCACTTGCTTCCAGTGCCTAAGGCCCCAAGTTTATTTTTTTTTCTTAAATATGTATTTATTGTCCATAATGAGTTACATTATTCAGTGGGCAAACAATGAGTTGTTATCCCCAATTCCCTAATGCCCCCCTCCCCATCCCCAATCAGCTGGATATCCTCCTCCGTGGGCCATCTGAACCGAGTTTATTTATTCATTTTCAAGCAGAGAGAGAGAGAGAGAGAGAGAGAGAGAGAGAGAGAGAGAGAGAGAGAGCAAACAGGGCCACCACCTTGTAGGTCTGGCTTATGTGGGTACTGAGAATTGAACCCGGGGCCTTAGGCACTGGAGGCAAGTGCCTTAACCGCTGAGCCATCTCTCCAGCCCTATTTTTCATATTAATCTGCAATGAGCACCAGCTCTGTGGTCATCTGCTATGATCACAGCACCAATGAGCTTAGGGCGGAGGCTGGCTTTGGAATAGAGTGGAAAGGTTGAACTTTGGCAATTAAAAGCTTCACTTTTGTGAGGCCGAGGGAGAAGGATGGAGACAGTAGTGTGTAGATACTTCCTTCCAGACGGTTAGCTGTGGCTTTATAATGACGGGTCAAGACTCGAAGCCAACACTAGCTATTAATCTCAGAGAAGAGGGAGACCATGTGGATGTTGGATGGAAGAACTCACAATCGCCAACGAAGTGTATTTGCCCCCAAATGAAACCTGAACCTGATCCAACCTCTAAACCCACCCATTTTCAAGTACAGGGGGCAGAAGGGCACCGTGCAATGGACCCCCTCAATCAGACTACGAGATGAAAGAGAGGAGACAGGACTGTCACAGAATGAAAGACGTCAAAGAAATCCCCAGAAAATGCAATGCACAAACCCTCTTTGGGTTATAATTTGAACAAGCCAAGAATTAAGAATTTTTTGTTTTGTTTTTGGAGGTAGGGTCTCGCTCTAGTCCAGGCTGACCTGAAATTCACTATGTTCTCAGGATGGCCTTGAACTCACAGCAATCCTCCTACCTCTGCCTCCCGAGTGCTGGGATTAAAGGCGTACACCACCACGCCCAGCAAGAATTAAGAATTTTAAGACAAAAATTTGGAGACATTTGATATTCGATAGTATTAAGAAATAATTGTTAGTTTTTAGATATGCTAAAAAAACTCCAGTTAATTTTTTTTAATAAGAACCCTATATTTTGGAGATACACATTTATGGATGAAATCATAGGATGTCTGGGATTTGCTTTAAACTAATTGGATGGGGGAGGCGGAATAAATAAAATAAAATGGGCCATATGTTGATAACTGAAGCTGGGAGATGGGTACTTGGAGGATCGTTATATAATTCTATTTTTGTGTATAGCTAAACATTACCATCATAAGGTTTTAAAGCCGGGAGGCGCGGCTGGGGACAAAAAGAAAAGAAAGGATTTTTTTTTCCTTCTTTTTAGACAAGGGCCGCGAGCGAGGCGGTGGCTAAGCCGATGCGAAGTGCGGCTCTCGCTTTTGGCTGGAATAAGGGAGGCCGCGGCCTCTCCCGCCTACCGGGAACCAGCCCCGCGTCCAGAACCCAGGCCCCGTCCATCCGCCAAGGTCCAGCCGGCTCCGCTGGCCTCCTGCGCCTGCGCAGCCCCGCCCTGGAGCAGCTCCGCCTCCACGCACCTGCACGCCGCCGCGCGCCCTTCTGCAGACGCGCGCCGAGCGGGCAGGGCCGGAGCAGGGCGTGGCAGGTGTCGCAAGGCCTTGTGGGAAATGTAGTTCTCTCTCCACGCTGGCCTCACCGCCTGCTCACCGGCAAGACTACGCGCCCCACAAGGCCCCGCGCGCACAGCGTCAGGTGGTGTGTTGCTGCCCCCTGGTGGTGACGGAGCGGTAAGGCCCCGCTCGGGGAAATGGCGCAGAGACATGGGCGAGGGGCGGGAAGGCCGAGGAGGGTCTCCCTGGAACCTCTGGAAGGACAGTCCGGAGGGCGAGACCAATACCCGAGCCAAGAAAGAATGATGGTGGTAATGAAATTGGAGGAGACCCTGGGCTAAGGATTAAATGAAATCAGGACAGGGCTGGAGAGAGGGCTCAGCGGTGGAGGCGCTTGTCTCTGGTGCCTGGGGCCCCGGGTTCAATTCCCCAGTAACCATGTATGTCCCCCCACTCTCAAATAAATAAATAAAATATATTTTTAAAAATTTTTTTAAAAAAAGAAATCAGGACAGTAACTGTTGGCTGCCTTGTTGGTCATTACAGAATAAGCACTTCCTATGTGCCCAGCATGGCTTGGGAGCTTTCCTGGCATTATCTGGTTCAATGCCCTCAGCAGCCGTTTGAGCTTTATCCAAACACTTTTGCAGGAATGAACTTGAGGCCTAGAGAAGGGACAAAGGCCCAAAGTCATTCGGCGGCTCTTCAACAGAGCTGGGGTTTGAACCCAGGCTGTCAGACTTCCAAGTCTTTGCTTCTGACTACAGACATCTTTATGGTCCTTTCAAATTCTTTTAAGAGTGTCATTAGCACGAGTCAATGCAGGATGGGCATTAGAATGTGGCTGCCTTTGAGATGGGGTTCTCAATGCCTGCTTCTTTCCAAATTAGGGATTTAGCCCTGCTCCAAGGTCAACAGTTACCATCAACATGAGTTTATAATTAGCACAAGAATCCACACAGGTTCTGGTCACATGAGTCAGATCTCTGATCAGCCCTTGAATCAGCAGGGGTTTCTGTCGGAGCTGGAGTCACTCGGATGCTGATGGGCACAGAGTTTCTTGCCAGAAGGGCCTATTTCCTTTTGGTCTAGATGGCTTCCTCAAATACCCCATCCCAGGCCTGACACCCCTCACGACCATCTTCAATGGGCAGAGCCTCCCTTCACCCCCATCTTATTCCTAACAGAGTATATACAATGTCAGGAACATGTTCCCTTTCAGCCTTAGGAGGAGGAGAAAGACATCCAGGGCAGGGCCTGTGTCTGAGTATGTTCTTGGCACCAGGCCTGGTGCAGAGTGAGGGCTCAGAACGTGTTTGGGGAAGAGTGTTAAAAACCCACCATCCTCTTTTCATATTGTCCTAAAAGCCAACTTCATGGCCAACTTGACTGGATTGTGTGGCTGTGAGGTGTTTCCAGAGAGGCTAAACTGAGGAGAGAACACTTTGTTTCATGAGCTGGGAGCCCACAGGAAGTGAAAAGAGGAGAGAACCAGCTGAGCTCTACTCTCTCTCTCTCTCTGTCTCTGTCTCTCTCTGTCTCTCTCTGTCTGTCTCTCTCTGTCTCTCTCTGTCTCTCTCTCTCTGTCTCTCTCTGTCTCTCTGTCTCTCTCTGTCTCTCTGTCTCTGTCTCTGTCTGTCTGTCTGTCTGTCTCTACTCATGTACTCCTCACCATGAGGGACTGAACCCTCTGAAATCATGAGCCAAAATAAGCAATTGTTCTTTTATGTTTGTTTCTGCCAGATAGTTTGACTAGAAAACCTGAAATCAATACACGTGAAAACCAGGAGAGGCTCACTTTGTCCCTGCAGGAATCATCTGTGGTCACCTACTCCAAAGTCAGGGAGCAGAGTAGGTACTTAGGTGGTCAGAGTGAGGCTGGGAACTTCTCCCCAGAGTCGGACTTGATGTAATGGGTAGAGATTCCCAGGCCCTAAAGTTATGGGCCTGGTGGTGGCTAATGATGGGGCCATAATAATCCACACTCTGCACAGTTGTGCCTGAAATACAGCTGACAAAATATATTCTCGACCCTTCCTTGGACCCCAGGGGGGTTTGTGACCAGGTCTCTATAACATGGGCAGAAGAGGGTTATTAGTCCTGAACACTGAGTGCTGATAGCTCACTCTTGCTGCTTCCTCCTAGCTGCTGTGACACGATGTGATGCCCAGCTGCCTGTCATGCTTCCCAACTTCCCCTCAAGACTGTAAGCCAAAACAGACCCCTTCCTTCCATGCGCTGCTTTTGGTCAGGTGACTTGTCTCAGCAACAAGAAGGTACCGAGAAGTACCATCACTGTGATCAACCTGACCATGTGGTTTGGTCTTTTGGAACTGTTTTGTGGGAGGAATATGGAAGACTTAGAATTTTGGATTACGTAAGTCTTGCAGTGCTGTAAACAGAGCTTGATGGAACATTTTGCCGAGAGTTTGAAGGACCTAAATGCAGAGAGAAGCGTGGACTGCGGAAGCTTGGTTTGTGAGGCTTCAGAGGTGCACAAAGACTCTGTCGGCCCTGAGCTGGAGGCAGTTTGTGAGCTGTTCTGGCAGATGTATGTGTTCTGCCCAAGCCCTTAGAACTTCAACAAAGTTGAATTTAAAAGTCATGGACCAACCCCGGCATGGTGATGCACACCTTTAATCCCAGCATTTGGGAGGCAGAGATAGTAGGATCTCAGTGAGTTTGGGGTTAGCCTGATGCTACAGAGTAAGTCTCAGGTCAGCCTGGGCTACAGAGAGATCCTGCCTTGAAAAAAAAAACAATAATTAAGCTAAATGGCCGGGCGTAGTGGCGCACGCCTTTAATCCCAGCACTCGGGAGGCAGAGGTAGGAGGATTACTGTGAGTTCAAGGCCACCCTGAGACTACATAGTGAATTCCAGGTCAGCCTGGACTAGAGCGAGACCCTACCTCGAAAAACCAAAAAGAAAAAAAAATGATAAATGGACTAGCACGTTTGGTGGAGGGAAATACAGAGCAGAACGATTTTAAAAATATGGCTTGGCACAGAAAGGAATGTAATCAAGCTTGAAGTCCAGGCACAGACACTGCTGCTGCTTCAGCTGTTCTCCTTAAAGAGTACCACCATTAAAGGTAAACCAACTGCCCTGGTACAATGAGAAAGATGCCCTGAAGCACATCCAACCTACTGAAGGTTCAAGCTAGTAAGAATGTAATTTTTTTTTGAAAGTTGGGGACCTGACGGAAGAATACTGAGTTTCCTGCTCCTAAAGTTGGCCTTCATGCCTCAATCCCCCACCTGAATCTATTTTATTGTGGTGATGCCCACTTGGTGCTCATTTTAGAAGGATCTCAAAGGCAGTAGGGTTCTGGAACAACCATGGCTCCAGGAGCTGCTGAGGTTTGGCAGGTTGTAGTCCTGGTGGAGGCCGTGGGATCCCCAGCATAGACTGTGAAGATGAACTCTGGGTTGCAGTGCAGACTCCAGGATGTCGGGAATGCCAGGACTGCCTCCTGCCTCTGCCTCCCAGCAATGAGATCAAGGGCACACACTGCCACAAGCAATTTTGTTGTTGTCATTGTTTTGTTTGTATGGGTGTTTGGGATCCAAACTCAGGTCCTCGTGCCTGTGTGACAACACTTATTTTATCCACCAAGCCTCTTCCCACCCCTGGAAACGTGTGTGTGTTGTGTGCACGCGTGTGTATGTGTGGTATGTGTGGTGTGTGCGTGCATGTGTGTGGTGTGTGTGTGCGTGTGTGTGAGTATGTGTGGTATGTGTGCGTGTGTGTGGTGTGTGCGTGCATGTGCGTGGTGTGTGTGTGCACATGTATGTGTGGTGTGTGTGTGTGTGGTGTGTGTGTGCATGTGTGTGTGATGTGTGATGTCTGTGGTGTGTGTGTGCACTAGCTGACCAGAAAATCCCAACAATTCTCTAACCTCCCCCCCACAGGACTGGGGTTACAGACATGGGTGCTGAGGATTGAACTCAGACCATGTCAGGCTTTCTCAGCCCCTCATGCTTGCCAGGTGTGATGGTTAAGTATGCTTGACCTGTTAGCAATCCACAGTAATCTTGGAGTGTTGTGTAGCAGATTTCCTCAGAGTTGAAGAGAGAAAGGAAACTCAGGGGATTCAGGAAGTCATGTTTGCTTGAAAGGAACATCTCTTCCTGGGAGGGCAGTGCAGGAAGGAAATTCCAGAGACTTAGGAAGTCAACAAGTCTGGGAAAGGGTTGCAAGACCCCAACCTAAGGCCATATAAAGGGGAGGGAAATCTCTCTCTCTCTCTCTCTCTCTCTCTCTCTCTCTCTCTCTCTCTCTCTCTCTCTCTCTCTCTTTCCCTGTTTTGTTCTTGTGTGTTTGTGGTATTGGTGATGACTTCTCTCTCCTCTCTGTTTGGACCTGTAAAAGGAAGCCAGCCTCTTTCGCCATTATGGAATTTTTCTTGGATTTGTAACTTCAATAAATCCCTTCTTCCCATAACTGTACCTGGTTTGGAGGTTCATCCCAGGGGCCTTTGACTAACTACAGCACAAGGCAAGTGCTCTAAGCCGCTGAGCTATTTTCCTCACCCAAGGATAAGTTTTTTAAAAAGAAGCTGGTAAATCTCCATCCTGTTTCCTCCCATTTGCCAAGTGGAAGCCAATAATTCAATCTGTAGATGTGTTAGTTACAGAAATAATGGGGTCACTATATTCATGTGTGGTGTGTGAATCACCAGGTGGAGAACAGCTTCCAACCAACTGGAGCACTGTAAGAAATAAAATACTGTATGAAGTCACTGAAATCAGGGGAATATTTGTTACAGCAGCTGGCATAACACTAATATATTCACCCTTCCTCTCTGGGCTCCTGATATCTATAAAGCTTCAGCAGCAGTGTGTGAAATGAACCAACCCAATCGTGACGTTCGGGTTTTCAGGAGGAGGTCTGTGCAGTGGCCCAAAGTATGTATCTAAGCTTATTAGTCACAAGGATGTTTCCTCCACCTTTTTTTAAGGTAGGGTCTCACTCTAGCCCAGCTGACCTGGAATTCACTATGTAGTTTCAGGGTGGCCTTGAACTCACAGTGATCCTCCCACCTCTGCCTCCTGAGTGCTGGGATTAAAGGCGTGCGCCACCACACCTGGTTCACCACCCTTCTCTGTTAGTCCCACCATGTGGAGGCACATCTTCAGGTCTAATCTTTAAAGAGAATCCCTAATCCCTAGAAGATATCCATGGGCTAATTACAAAGCTGAGATGATTCCAGAATAGGAGACGCCATGTTTGTTCTCCTTTCTCTGATCAGCCCTGACTTATAAAGGAGCCTCAGCTCCTGTCACGGTTTGATCCAGGTGTCCCCCACAAACGAATGAATGTGTTCTGATAGATCAATCCTCAGCTGATGGCAGTTTGGGTTTTACAACCTCGATGAAGCTGTGTTGTTGGGGTGGGTTTATGGGGTTATAAGCCAGCTTCCCCTTGCTAGTATTTGGCACACCTCTGCCGCTGTTTGCAGTGCTGTGGCAAAGGTGATGTCCACCCCCTGCTCATGCCATTGTTTTCCCTGCCAGGATGGAGTCTCCCCTCGAGTCCATAAGCCAAATAAACCCATTCCTCAACAAGCCACTTTTGTTTGGGTTCTTCCTGTGAAGCAACTAGAAAGCTGACTGCAACAGCCCCTTTATAACGTGACCCTCTTTGGTCAGGTTAACTTCACTGGTTTCAGTGTGTGTGTGTGTGTGTGTGTGTGTTACTTTCTCATTGCTGAGACAAAATACCTGCCCAGAAGCAACTTGGGGAAGGAAAGGGATTATTTCTGGTTTACAGTTTTGAGGGTGTGTCCATTATGACAGGGAAGGCATGGCAGGCCTGGGTATGTGTCACATCTTCACTCAGCAGGGAGGAAGCAGAGAGCCGGCCAGCAAGTAGGGCTGGGCTGTAATACCAACAGGCTCTGCCCCTGTGCCACTTCCAAGAGCAAGGCTCCACCTCCTAAAGGTTCCCCAACATTACCAAACAAAGCCTCTAATTAGTGATTAAATATTCAAACACAGAAGACCAGAGGGGACATTTTACATTCAAGCCACCAGAGTGCCCTTCCTTGTGGGTGTTTTTGTTGTTGACATTGTTTGTGACAGGATCTCATGTAGCCCAGGCTGGTCTTGAACTCACAATGTAGCAGAGAATGACCTTGAACTCCTGATCCTCCTGCCTCCAACTCCCAAATCCTGGGATTATAAGTATGCACCACCAAACTGAGCCCATGGGGGCTGTTTGATGGACATCTCTGAATGTGTGTCTTGTGAGGGGATGTGGGGGGATCTATGTGTGGGCTGATATTCCTACACTTATGACGTCTCCCATGCCGGGGGCCTGGCTGTGTATTTACATGCAGCTGTATAAGTTCCTGTATGTGCCTGTGTGCACTGCTCCCGAGATCCTCAGAGCACACATGGTGCGCGAGTGGATGCGATGTGTCCCCTGCGTATGTCTGTGCGTGCATGGAGCAGTCTCCTCCCCCCAAGGCCTCCTCAGCTCTGCAGTTTAACCTCATTCTTTCCGCTGTTTCCGCTGCTTCTGTCCTCATCTCCAGATGTTGTAATTAAGCAAATGCAGCAATTAAGCAGAGTCCCTCAAACAGCCATCCCACCAGGATCCCCTTCCAAGATCTAATGAGGGGTTTCAGCACGTGCAGATCCACACGCACAATCCAGGCACCCAAGGACCCCCGGGCTGCACGTGTGACGGCTCAGACACGCTGCGGACAGACAGCATCAGGAGCCCCTTTGCCCACCTGCTCTCTGGCACTTCTCTTTCAGGTCTCACCACAAGGATCCCCTATCCCAGGAAACTCCCAGGATCTGACTCTGCCTATGGGATCTCAAACCCCTCTGCTTCCCCCATCAGAGCCTGGACCCCTCTGGCCTGTGACTTGTCACTTTAGCCCTTATTATTTTGCATGTGATTTTCCTGTCATGGCCCTGTCCACCATGGCCTGGGCAGCCTCATCATAGCCTCAGTCCCTCCAGCCTAAGCTTTTCCTAGCCCAGGCTTGACCACCCTGGGCTGTGTGGAAATGCAACTTTCTCTCAGAGGTGAGTTCAGTGAAGACAGAACAGGCTGTCCAGGTCACCACTTTTAGCACAGCATTGTGTTAGTTAAGTCTTGAGCAACTGTGACCAAAGACCCAAAGAAAGCAACCTAGAAGAAAGATTTATTTTGGCTCCTGGTTGCAGAGGGCTTAGTCTACGGTCAATTGGCCCCATGTGCAGAACATCAGAGCGGGGGAAGGTGTGGAGGAGGCTGTTTAAGTCATGGAAGACAGCACGCAGAGAGGAGCGGCTCACCTCACGGTGGGTGACAGCAGAGCTGAAACAGGAACAGGGAAGTCAAGATACAGTCCCCACGGCAGGACTTCCTCCAGCCCTAGCATGTGCCAGTCATCTGCTCAAAACTGAAGCCCATGGGGTCTGGAGAGATGGCTCAATGGTTAAAGGTTTGCTTGCAAAGCCTGACTGCCTGGGTTCAATTCCCCAGTGGCACATGCTTCTGGAGTTCCTTTGCAATGGCAGGAGGCCCTGGCATGTCCATTCTCTCTCTTCCCTCCCCCTCTCCCTTCTTCCCTAATTGTTTGCAAATAAAATAAAATAAACTGGCCAAAGGAAGGGTGGGACTGCTTACAACACAAACTTCCAGACACAAAATGGCCTTGATATTCATGACTTCGCAGTGCCTGGTAATACCTACACATAACGGGAGGAAGAGATGATGACACCGAAACAAAACAGAGACTAATTAAGAGGGGGAAGAGATATGGGGGACGGTGGGAGAGGGAGGGAATCATAATGGTTTATGGTCTATAATTATGGAAGCTATCAATAAGAAGTTAACATAAAATAAACAACTGAAGTCCATCAGTGTTCAAACCATTTATTACACGGAACCCTTCTGATCTGTCTCTCGCTGACAGTCATGTCATGTACTTCACTGATAGAGTCTCCTAAGTGTTCCCTCCCTCCCTCCCTTCCTTCTTTCCTTCCTTCCTTTTCTTCCTTCTTTCCTTCCTTCCTCCCTTACCTCCCTCTCTCTTTCTCTCTATCTCTCTTTCTTTTTCTTTCTTTCATTTTGTTTTTTCCAGGTAGGGTCTTACTCTAGCCCAGGGTGACCTGGAATTCACTATATAGTCTCAGGGTGGCCTCCCAAGTGCTGGGATTAAATGCCTGCACTACCATGCCCACCTTAAGTGTTTCTTTTCTGTTTTGTTTCTGTTTCTGAGTCCGTGTGGCACTCTGGAGCCTAGGCTGGCCTGGAATTCACTGTTGTCCTGGCTGGTATTGAACTCTCGGCCACCCACATGCCTCAGGATTCCAAGTGCTGTAATTATAGGCATAAGCCACTAGAGCTGGCTATGTTTCTTTTTTTTTTTTATTTTATTCTGTTTTAATGTTTGTTTGTTTTGAGGCAGGGTCTATGAAGCCAGGTTGGCCTTCCTTCCCTGCTCTACTAAACCTTTCTCTCTCTCTCTTTTTTTTTTTATTTGGTTTTTCAAGGTAGGGTCTCGCTCTCGTCCAGGCTAACCTGGAATTCACTATGTAGTCTCCGGGTGGCCTTGAACTCAAGGCAATCCTCCTACCTCTGCCTCCCGAGTGCTGGGATTAAAGGCATGCGCCACCACGCCCGGCTAACCTTTCTCTTTTTAAAAGTTAAAAAAATATTTATTTACAAGCAGAGAAAATTGAGAAGATAGAGGGAGAGGAGAGAGAGAGAGAGAGAATGAATGGGCACACTAGGGCCTCCAGCTGCTGCCAACAAACTCCAGATGCATGTGCCACCGTGCATCTGGCTCCAGCTTTACATGGATACTGGGGAATCAAACCCGGGTTGTTAGGCTTTGCAGACACGTGCCTTAACTGCTGAGCCATCTCTCCTAACCCTTTCTTGAGCCAATCAAACTGGTGATCAAGATCAACCTCACAAGCACCAACTAGTAACCATGCCCAGACATCCACAGCCAACGCTGCACCAATGAGCGCATCCTTGCTGCTGTTTCCTGTTGCTTCTGGAACACTCCGAGGCTGCTGCGTCTCCCCCATCCCCAGGGCACCTGGTTGCAGCTTAGCTGTGGCTGACAGTTCTGAACCTCACAGATGCTCGTTTAGCTCAACAGGTCTCAAAATTTGGACTTGGAACAACTGCCTTAGCACTGCATTTCTGGTGTTTTCTACAAGGCTTCTTTAAATTCTCCAGCAGAACTGAGCTCCAGTTGCCGGGAGCCAACCTTATCCTCATCTGTACACTTGTATTAGCCCTTTCTTTTCTTGTCTTTTTTCTTTTGTTTTTTAAAGCAGGGTCTCACTCTAGCCCTGGCTGGCCTTGAACTCACAGTGATCATCCTACCTCTACTTCCAGAGTGCTGGGATCAAAGGCATGCACCACTATGTCCTTTTTCTTGCCCCTGCCTCACTCTTCCCTCTCCCTTGCTCTGTTTTCCAGGGATTCCCCCCCCCCCCCAAATGAGCCAGTTCCACTGAATTCTCCCATCTTGTTCTCAGGATGGTCTCCACGTCTGTCCATCGGTCTCCAGTTGCAGACCACCTCTGCAGCATCTCTGAAGTTTCTGCAGCCTTTTCCCGAGTTTCCAAGTGACCAGCGTCTGCTGAGGGACTTAGCTAACGATCTGGAAAGGTGGCCCCTGGACTGAGTTAATTTTAGCTGCAATTTTTCAATACAGTACACATAAAGGAAGGAGTGTATTCTGAAGCCTTTGGCGGACAGAGGTAGGGACACCAGGGTGGATGAGCATCCACACACCACCCCAAGGTCATTCGACGACTCCACATTTCTCGGCAGTGGTGTCCTGGACCACTTCAGATCACCCAGACTATATCCGCTTTGAACAAGAGCTGCTCTGAGATCGTGTCCCGCATGTGGCTAAGACTAAGTTTCAAGGCCATCACTCATACCTCTCTTCCTGAGACCATCTGCCAGGGGAGTGTGGGACCACCCACCTTTGCTCCTCTGTCCCCTCACACCACTTCTCTTGAGTCATGTGTGGGCTTAACTCCAACCAAGGTCTTTCGTGGGCTGTGGAGCTGAGTGGGAGGAGGAGATGGTGAATACACGTCTCTGGGCCAACCGGGCCAGTCCCCTGCCTCTACCTCACTTCCTATCTTCATCCTAGGACGCTGAATTTGAGGTCTAGTCCTAATCCCAGAGGGCACCGGGTCTTAGAGCCAGCTTCCTCGCTGCAGCCAGTGAAAGGAGCCCCTGAGGACTCAGAGTGGGCTGGAGCTCAGGTAAGCAGACGTCTCCTGTCCAGGGAAGTGGTGCTGAGCTGGAAGGTCAAGAGACAGCGTGTGGGAGTCTAGGATGGAGGGCTGCCTTCAAGGCCATCATGACTGAGAGTCCTGGACATACAGTCATCGTTACAGCTTAGCTGCCCAAGGCATGCGTGTGTGTGACCGTCCCGCTTCCTACCTCAACGTCTCTGAGTGTCTTACTGCCTCTGCATCCCATCTCTCCTGGCACGAGTGGATTTCAGCAGCTCAAGCCGCTCCAGTGTCTCCGCCTAAACCTGCCCATCTTGTTATCTCTGCGTGCCTCAGTGTCTCTGTCTGGGTCCAGGGATCCTCACTCCCAGCAGCGCCGGGGCGGGCGACTCCACGCAAGGTGGGGCCAGGGGCGCGCCTGCGAGATAGGGGGTGGGGTGGGGGGACGGCCTACGCCTTTAAGCGCGGGCGCGCGCGGGGCCTGCGCCTTTAAGCGCGGGCGCGCGCGCGGCCCTGGGTTCCCGGCGAGGAGGCCGCGGGAGCGCCGCCCGGCCCCGGCCCCGGCCCGCCAGCCCGGTCCCGCCCGGCCCCCGCCCCGGCCCCGGCGGGGGAGGGGTCTCTGCGCGCGGCCCCTCCCCCCTGCGCCCCCGCCCGCCCGCCCGCCCGCCCGCGCGCTGCGGCGCCCGGCCCGCGCTCCCCGTCCGTCGGTCCGTCCGTCCATCTGTCCGCGCCCAGGCCTCGCCCCACCCGGCCCCGAGGCTGCCCGCCGCCCCCCACCCACCGCGGCCCACCTCCTCCTCCGGGGCCAGCCCCCTCCGCAGGCCGGGAAGCCAGCCCCGGAACCTGAGCACCGGGAGGCTCGCACCCCGAGAGTGGATCCAGAAATCCCGAAACCCAAGCGTGGGACCCTGATCCAGGACCAGCACCCGGCGACGCGACCCTGCTGTGGAAGGAAGCCCAGGACCTGGACCTTGAGCCTCTATATCTAGGGCTGACATTCTCACACCTGTCCCTGGGACCCCAAGATTTGGAAACGGAATCCTATGGTTTTTGGAGCATGGACAATCCCCCCCCCCAAGATTTGGTATCTGAGTCCCCAAATTTGGAGCTGAACTGACTTGTCGAGCTGAATGCTTGAAACCTGGGAGTAGATTTCCAAATCTGTACTCTGGACCCCAATGCTGGGGAACTGAACCCTGGGATTTAGGCCTCCAATTCCCAGGTGTGATCCATGGGATTGCAAGGGGCTTGGACCTGACTTTGGGCCTGAAGTCCCTGCTGCAGACTTGAATGCTGAGATCGAGGCCCGAGACCTCCAGATCTTGACTCAGCACCCTAGTATCTGAACATAGGATCCCAATATTCCAGGGCTGGACTTTGGATCAGACCCTAAACTTCCCCATTGCCCTGTTTAGCATGTCCAAGATTGGAGTTAGAAGAGCCCAGCCCTAAACAACCTCTGGGCCCTTGGGCTCTCAAACTGAACCCTAGGAGCCCAATATTTGGTGGCTGGTGGCCCCCAGTACAAAGGTCTGGATATTCTCTGGCCACAGATTTGAGCGGAAACACACAGTCCCTCCACAGAGGCCTTGGAGACAGACGAGACATGACCGCACTGCCTCTTCAGAGTCCTGGCCTCTAACCCGCCCCTGGAGCCTGAGGACTCTGCTCCCTGGGGTGGCTTCCAGCTCAGGTAAGGCCAAGAGACATCCCTGGTGACAGGGACGGGGGTGGGGTGGGACTCGAGCTACAGGTGAAAATAGATGAGGGCCAGGTGCCCTTCAGCACCTGGGGCTTTTCTGGGAAAAAGACACTGACTGCCCCTTGGGTCTGCCTCCAGCTCTCCGTGGACATGGCCAGCCCTCTGACCTCCTCAAACCCAAGCTGGCTTCCAGGTCCCTGGTGCCATCCCCTTCCAGCATCTCACCATCTGTCCATCTGCAGCTGCATCTCCTGTCCACCACCGCTTTCTCTGGTCCCCTTGCTCCCCTCTCCTCTAAATGACCATTTCTGTTCCCCTTTGCTTTCTCTGACCAGCTCTGACACCCTGTCCCTGTCTCCCATCTCCACTGCTTCTCGTTGACCATTTTTTGATCTCTCATCTCTGGCCATCTCTCTGATTGTCTCCCACTGGCTCTCTTGCCCTCTGCCCACCCCTGGCTCTAGGCTGGGTCTATACTATCTCAGCCATGTCCACCACTCTTTCCCTGAGCCACTCTGCCCATCTTTCCTCTGTTTATGCTCCCTCTCTGTCCACTTCCTACTTTCTCTCTTCCCCTTCTCCTTCCCCTGACTTTTAACTCCCATCTGCCTCCATCCGACACCTTATACTGTCTCACCTGCCTTTATTCCCTCGGATGACCTCCCACACCCACCATCCTGGACAGTAACTGATTCCCACATGTCTGTCCTTTCTCCTCCCTCTGGTCACCTCCCTGGCTTTTGGCCAGAACTGGCCTCCTCTCTCGATTGGCCACCCCTGACTCTGCCCCCTCCTTTGTCTACCTCTCCTCTCTGGTCATGTGTGACCACCTCTCATGATTCCTGCACTGGACCGGCTCTTCTCTGTCTGGCCAGTGTTGAACATCTCTCGTTGACCATGTTTAAAGCCTCTGGCTTACCTTCAGCCCTTCCTGACCAACTCTCCAGTTCTCTGTCCATCTGCCATCTCTAAGCAGCTGTCTTCTCTCTGACCACCTCTGCCAACGCCTGCTCCCTCTGGGCCTCCAAGACACCTCTGTCTCTGACCATCTCCTCTCACTTTGGATCACCCCTCTCCTCTGACCATCTCTGATCAGTTCTGCTGCTCTGAGCCACCTGTGACCTTCTTTCTTGGTTTCAGACCAACCCACCCCCTTTAGGGTCCCTCTTCTGGCCCAGCCAGCCCTAACACGTCTCTTCCCTCAGGCCAACCCTGCCCGCGATGGCCGTCCTCCCATTACTCCTTTGCCTGCTGCCGCTGGCCCCAGCCTCGTCGCCTCCTCAGCCAGCCTCTTCCAGCCCCTGTCCTCGCCGCTGCCGCTGCCAGACCCAGTCACTGCCCCTGAGCGTGCTGTGCCCAGGGGCGGGCCTCCTGTTCGTGCCCCCCTCACTGGACCGCCGTGCAGCTGAGCTGCGCCTGGCAGACAACTTCATCGCTGCGGTGCGCCGTCGGGACCTGGCCAACATGACGGGTCTGCTGCATCTGAGCCTGTCCCGCAACACCATCCGCCACGTGGCCGTGGGGGCCTTCTCTGACCTGCGCGCCCTGCGCGCCCTGCACCTAGATGGGAACCGGCTGACCTCGCTGGGCGAGGGTCAGCTGCGTGGCCTGGTCAACTTGCGCCACCTCATCGTGAGCAACAACCAGCTGGCGGCCCTGGCGGCCGGAGCCCTGGACGACTGTGCCGAGACCCTGGAGGACCTCGATCTCTCCTACAACAACCTGGAGCAGCTGCCCTGGGAGGCTTTGGGTCGCCTGGGCAATGTCAACACCCTGGGTCTTGACCACAACTTACTGGCTTCGGTGCCTGCTGGCGCCTTTTCCCGCCTACATAAACTGGCACGGCTGGACATGACCTCCAACCGCCTGACCACCATCCCGCCTGACCCACTCTTCTCCCGCCTGCCGCTGCTTGCCCGACCCAGGGGCTCGCCAGCCTCCGCCCTGGTGCTGGCCTTCGGAGGTAATCCCCTGCACTGCAACTGTGAGCTGGTGTGGCTGCGACGCCTGGCCCGGGAGGATGACCTCGAGGCCTGTGCCTCGCCACCCGCCCTGGGGGGACGCTACTTCTGGGCCGTGGGTGAGGAGGAGTTTGTGTGTGAGCCGCCAGTGGTGACCCACCGCTCGCCACCCCTGGCGGTGCCTGCCGGTCGGCCGGCTGCTCTGCGCTGCCGGGCAGTGGGGGACCCAGAGCCTCGAGTACGTTGGGTGTCGCCCCAGGGCCGGCTGCTGGGCAACTCGAGCCGTGCCCGCGCCTTCCCTAACGGGACTCTGGAGCTGCTGGTCACCGAGCCCGGCGATGGTGGCATCTTCACCTGCATTGCGGCCAACGCGGCTGGGGAGGCCACAGCTGCTGTGGAGCTGACCGTGGGTCCCCCTCCACCCCCTCAGCTAGCCAATAGTACCAGCTGTGACCCCCCGCGGGACGGGGATCCTGATGCCCTCACCCCGCCCTCTGCTGCCTCAGCCTCTGCCAAGGTGGCTGACACCGTGGCCCCTACTGACCGCGGTGTCCAAGTGACTGAGCATGGGGCCACCGCTGCTCTCGTCCAGTGGCCGGATCAGCGGCCTATCCCAGGCATCCGCATGTACCAGATCCAGTACAACAGTTCGGCTGATGACATCCTTGTCTACAGGTGCCGGGCAG